>BMAO01008571.1:0-45330 GCA_019973975.1 Trichonephila clavata
TCACGCGGTAAATTTATTATATTACTCATTGGTGACGTCATGATGTAATGGTTTTAAACGAGCTTGCTTGTGTATCTTGTCTTTGGCAAGGAGCCAAAGAATGTAGTAGATAGATTTCTCTGGAACAAAATGGTGAATTGATGTTGCTCTGATGAGTTTAGTTTTTTCTTTAGTATGAATTGGGTTCAAGGCTGACATTTGTGCGAGAAAACGAAATGGATTTCGAATCGTTTCGAAGATTAAGGATTTAAAACTGTTTTGAAGATTGAGGATTTCGAATTGGTTCAAGAAAAGTAAGAATTGCGAACTGTTGTGAAGCTTGGCGACATCGAAACTGTTTTTGAAGATTGTGAATTCCAGTTATATCCAACGGCTGGTAAAATGGCGTTTTTAGGAAGAGCTTTGAAGGTAGATTTGAAGTGTTTGGCGGAAGAATTAGGAGAAACTGTAACGGAAGAAATGAAAGTTTCTGCTTTAAAAAATATGATATTAGCAAGTGAAGAGTATGAAGAGGCGTTCGCGAAAGAATTACTGCACAGAATAGTAAGTGAAAGAGAAGCAATAAAGTGCCAAGAAAGAGAAAATGATATAAAGCGTCAAGAAAGAGAAAATGAAATAAAGCGTCAAGAAAGAGAAGATGAAATAAAGCGTCGAAGAAGATGAAATTAAGCGTCAAGAAAGAGAATATGAATTAGAAAAGTTGAGGATAGAAGCTTCGATAAGGAATAATGGTTTTAGGAGAGAGATGGACTCTCAGAATGAAGGAATACAAGAACACGTTCCAGTTGGATTGCAAAAATTAATGCGTACTTTTGACCCTAAAGAAGGTGATATAAGTTTTTACTTAATACTGTTTGAAAGACAAGCACGAAGAGTTCATATTAAAGAAGAAGACTGGGTTACAAATCTTGTTGGACTATTGCCGTTAGAAATGGCGAATTTGATTGCCAGGGAACCTGAGGAAAAGGCAAATGACTATGAGCATATAAAAAGTACTGTTATTAAAAGATTCAAATTGAGCCCAGAAGCATTTAAAATAAAATTTAAGAGGCATTGTAAATCGACCGAGTACACTTGGCGAGATTTAGGATTTGAGTTGGCGAACTATTTTAATGAGTGGATTTCGGGACTAAATATCTACAATTTTGACAGTCTGAAACAACTTGTCATTGTAGAACAGATGAAGGGACAAGTATCCAGGGATATACAACAACATTTTATTGATGATTGGGGTAGAATTGTAACAGTTGACGATCTTGCTGAGAAGTTAGATGATTATGAAAACGCAAGGCAATATAATCAGGCCACTAAAGCTACTTCGTCTCAACCGTATAGAAATTCCTATCGGGAAAGGCCTGGCACGTTCAATAGAAGATGCCATACATTCAGTGAAGGATATAGACAAGAATCTAACAACCGCAGTGGATACGATAAGCGAAATTCTTTCCAAAAACCAGTTACATGTTTCAATTGTGGGACGATAGGACATTTTGCGAGATTTTGCAGGGATAAGAAAAGATGGGAGAGAAAAGACCGAGAGTAAAGTTGCTGAGGTAAAGGTATCTGAAGTGCAAGTGGCAGAAGTCAAAGTAGTTGAGGATGAAAGCAAAGTAGTTCACAGCGAGATTCAATGGCGAAGTTTTAATGGAAAATAAGAAATGCAGCGCAGTTCATTTTAAAATGTCTGATCTTAAAATAGTAAAAATTTCTTACGGTGGAGTAGAATATGAAGCTGTAGTAGATTCAGGTGCACAAATTAGCGTGTTTAAAAGCAGTGTAGTAGGGAAAGAAGTCGATTACAAAGGATATATAATGTTGCAGCCTGCATTTGGTGATTGTTTAAAGCTGAACTAAAAGAAGTGGATATTGGTTTGGTAACGAACGGGTATATTACACCAGTAATTAAAACGGTGGTGGCAACTGTGGACAGACTGAACGCTGATATATTATTAGATACTGAAACTTATGAAGCATTATTAGAACAAGAGAGAATATACAATCCCAGATTTACAGCCGCTGTAAACTTAAGATCAGATTCCCCCAAAAAATTGTTAGATGAAAGTGTAAATACTGAGGAGGAAGAACAGGAGACAACAATAACAGAATATGATGAGGAGAATGAAAATAACACCGAGAAATTCAAGAAACAGCAAAAGAGTTGCGATACTCTTCAAGAAGCATGGAATTTTGCTAAGCGAAAAAAAGGAGGATATGTGATAGAAAACGATATCCTGTATCATGAAGAGCTGTTGTGCGGAATAGGATAAAACAGTTAGTGATTCCCGAAATTAGGAAGAGGAAGATACTAGAAATTGCACATGAATCAGTGTTCGGAGCACATCTAGGAGCTCATAAAACAATTCAGAGAATCAAGTTTTCATTTTATTGGCCAGGAATGGTGAAGGAGATTAAAGCATATTGTAGTTCTTGTCATGGTCGTCAGTGCAGAAAAGTAATTCGTTCGGTTGACAAAATTCCAATAACACCTGTATCTCGTCCTGAATTGCCGTTCCAAGTGGTAAACGTTGATCTAATTGGTCCTGTAGATCCAGTATCGTCACAGGGACATAGATATATACTTTGTTTGATGGATCAGCATTCTAGATGGCCGGAAGCAGTCCCGCTCAAGTCACTAACGGCTAAGAGTACATGTGAAGCACTGCTCGAAATATTCAGTAGAACAGGCATTCCAGAAGTGATCGTAATGGACAATGCGACAAATTTTACAGCAAGTTTAACGCAAGAGTTTTTGAAGATTTTAGGAGCTTGCCCACGTTTTTCGACGCCATACCATCCAGAAGGAAACGGGTTAGTTGAGAGATGGAACCAGACTCTCAAGAACATGTTGCATCACATTATTAGAGAGGAAGGAAGAAGTTGGCATAGGCATATACCGTTTTTACTATGGGCTTATCGGGAAGTTCCCAATGCAACTACCGGTGTACCACCTTTTCTGCTAATGTATGGAAGGGAGCCGAAAGAGGTCCGTTGTCTATATTGAAGTCAATTTGGACTGGAAACACGTTATTACCTCTGAATATGAAGGGATCAGTAGAGAGTTATTTGAAAAAATTAAAAGAAAAGTTAGAAGTATCAACCCGCGAGGCAAAGTTAACAAGTGATGTGCAACAAGGTAACTACGCTAAGTATTATAACAGGCAAAAGAAACATCGAGAATTTGCACCAGGAGATCAAGTGCTTGTTTTGATACCTGATTCAACGAATAAACTATATTCTAGATGGACAGGTCCAGTTAAAGTTGTTAAAAGAATAAAAGCAAATTCATATTATTTGCAGATGCCTGAAGGTAACTTAAGATTACTGCATGTTAACAAGATTAGAGAATACAAAGCGAGAGTTCAAACGGTTGGAGTTGTTTATGATATCGATGATGAATTTGGTGAGATATATGAAACGCCAACAGTTTCCTGCTGCTGAGAAAAATGATGAAGCATTGGACATAGTGAAGTTGGATTACTTATCTAAGAAGCAACAAAATCAACTAAAAGATCTTTTACATCGACACAGAAAGTTGTTTTCCGGAAAAATTAAAAGAGCTAAAGTTGGTGAACACGTGATAAAACTGAAGTCTGAGGAGGAAACGATGAAACCCAAAACTTATAAGATACCGGAAAACTTAAAGAGGAAAGTAGACGTACAGATAGACGAATTGTTAGAGTTAGGTCTGATTGAACCTGTTGTAAGTGAAATAGCACACCCAGTAGTATGTGTTCATAAAAAGGATGGAACACTTAGGTTATGCATAGATTTCAGAAGTTTGAATGCTCTTACCGTACCGGACGCATATCCAATGCAGAATATGATGGAGTTGAATTTCTTAGTAGGGAAGAAAAAATTTATTACTGTTCTAGATATGTTGAAAGGATATTGGTCTATACCAATGGAAGACAGCATCAAACATCTAACAGCGTTCCGTACTCATCGAGGACAGTACCAGTGGAATGTATTACCATTTGGTTAAGAAACGCTGCTGCAACCTACCAAAGAGCCATGTCTAAAGTGGTCCAAACTATATCTGGCTTTGCATGCGCGTATATCGACGATTTCGCCGTATTCTCTGATACATGGGAAGAACATTTAGATCATCTGGAAGAAGTTTTCAAAAGATTGGAGCATTTTAACTTCTCAGTGAATTTAGGAAAGTGTGAGTTTGCAAGACGAACAAGTTAAATACTTAGGACATGTCATTGGTTCAGGTAGACATTCACCGAATAAAGAAAGAATAAAAGCGATTCAGAACTTAGAGGCACCAACGACCAAGAAGCAACTGAGAAGCGCATTAGGATTATGCAATTTTTATAGACAGTATATTCCAAACTTTGCAAAAATTGCTCTACCATTGACGGAGCTCACGAAAAAGAAAGTCCCTAATGAGATTCCATGGAGCAAGGAGGCTGAAAATGCTTTCAAGGAGTTGAAGACAGCACTATGTGGAATTACAGAATTGCAAGTCCCAGACATAGATAAACCGTACTACTTACATACGGATGCATCTCAGACGGCGGTCGGATGTTGTCTAGGTCAGTCGGATGGAGAAGACAACATTCATCCCATAGCTTTCGGGAGCCAGAAACTGAATCCAAGCCAACAAAAGTGGTCAACAATTGAGAAGGAAGCGTATGCTATTATTTGGGCTCTGAAAAGATTTGAAACTTTACTGTGCGGAGCAAAGATATTCTTACTAACCGATCATAATCCCCTAGTGTTTCTTACTAGTGCTGCATCCCAATGTCCGAGATTACAGCGGTGGGCTTTGGCAATTCAACGCCATGACATTGAAGCAAGTCACATAAAGGGATCAAAACTAGTTAATGCAGATGCGCTATCCAGACTGTAAGTGTAAACCGTAGTTAAATAAGAACTTTTAGAAGATTTAAGAATAATTGAACTTTAAAACATTTCTTTTTGCTTTATTTTTAGATAATTAAGTTAAGTAGTATATTTGTGTAAAATTTTATGTGTTGGTTTTTTTATGTAGTGTATAATCTTAAGATAGTGCTTAAGCAGTGTTTTTTTTTGTGTATGTAACGTGTGACCCTTAGGTTGTTTTAGCCATATTTGATCTTCGGATCTAATATGACTCTCAGGGGGAAGGTGTCAGGGTCACGCGGTAAATTTATTATATTACTCATTGGTGACGTCATGATGTAATGGTTTAAACGAGCTGCTTGTGTATCTTGTCTTTGGCAAGGAGCCAAAAGAATGTAGTAGATAGATTTCTCTGGAATAAAATGGTGAATTGATGTTGCTCTGATGAGTTTAGTTTTTCTTTAGTATGAATTGGGTTCACGGCTGACAATGATAGAGGCTAATTCCCATTCGAGGAATCGCACGAGAGGGAAATGAGTTCCTGTTCAGAATGATTACAGAGGATGAGACATGGATGCACCACGATACCCCTAAAACCAACGCAACCTCAATGGTATGGAAGCATCTCAATTCACCTGCGAGGAAAAATTCTTCCAAAACAATGTTGAGATAGAGATGGATGGATGACAATGCCTTGCAACGCGAGGCACCGAGTTTTACCAGAATGGTTTCTTCAAATTGATTGCACGCTGCGACAAATGTCAGGGGGACTATGTCGAAAAATAGTGTCAGGCGAATAGTTTATGATGCCATGATATATTTTTTAGTGCAATAAAGTTTCTGTGGGAAACTAAAACGGACGAAACTTGTTTTTGGAACGTCTCTCGTATATACAATTCAGATTTCTCTTACTATCATTATAAAAACACAAGTAAGAAAATTGTTTAGTATTTTAATTTATTTATAGTTTTAATTTATGTTTATTTATCACCATTAATAATTAATTGAACTATTATAACTAATTGGCTATAATGAGGCCTTTGTAACAAATTGTCTCTATAATGAGGTAAAATCTGTTAATATTTGACTCTTTTTAAATCTGCCAAGCAGTGCTGGGTTATTCATTGAGTGCTTGGGGCGCCCGAATAAGCTGGACTTAACCAGATTTTCTGGTTATAAATTTCGATCCTCCAGTGGCAAGAGGGCCTGAGGATCTTCTGCACCCAGGGCCCGAAATGAGTTTAAAAATTGGCACTGCTGCCAAGATTAAAATCTGTATGTAGATCATTAAATCTGATTTACATATAATTTATTCGTTGTTCTTTGATTTGTGATGCGGTCTTTGCATTTTTAAATCCATTTTAAATATCTTTAAATTAGTAATTAATGATGATAAAAAAATCTACTCATTACAATTTTTTAAATTTCGTTTAATATTATAATCAGAAGAGGAGAATCTGTGGATAGTCACCAAAACTGGTTTTAACCTCGCATAATAGTCCACAAATAGCTATTGAAGCGTTCCGCTTAAAATTTTGATATTTCTCTTACCTTAAGTTTGGATCTGCTGTGGTAAATATAAAATAATTTCTTTTAAAATTTACTTTTTTAGCTTAAATTAGTATCTTAGATTAAATTTAAATTATTTGTTGTGAAAATTCTATGATAAAATTACAAAGCTAAGAACAAATAAAATTACAAGGATTTTGAAACTAAAAAATAAATATGTTTATTTTAAACGTCATATAAATTTGGGTGTCCATCCATCTCTATATATTTTCCTCTTAATCCAATTAATTCCTCTTATCCAATTAAAAATAATGGTCAAGATAGAGTTTTTGACAAAAACTTTTTACATTAAATTAAAATTTAAAATATCCAAATTGAAAAGATGCCTACAATCTACAAATACGGGTACTTAGGATTTTCTGCTTAGTATTTTTCCGATATGGTATTTTTAACATTACATGTTATAAAATTACTGTGTTCAATTAGAGCTCGAAACTTAAAAAATACCCTGAATGCAATAATAATATTTAAAATACCCTGTGTGAATCAACTAACCAGAATAAACCAGTTGCGATATTTGAAAACAAAACAGTTTGTCTTATTTTTTGAAAAGCAGAGTTGATGTTCTTCAAAACTATCATATTTTTTCTTTCAACTTACATCTGCTTTTTTTAATCTGAACAGAACAGTAAGTTTTTCCACGTTTTGAACTTAAATCATTGTAATAACAGGCTAAATTCATGGATTTCTCAATAGGCTAAATTCAGGGGACGTCATTGTCGCGTGATAACTGCAATCACGTGTTTCCAGCGAATTGATTCATAACCTCCCGTGACGTCATAATCCCATGATAAATGCAAACACGAGTCATGTGCTTCGCTGTTGCCAACTTTTGTTCTTTACAAAGAAACTTTCTATTAAAAAGTACGTATACAATCAAGAGCCAAAACATTATGACCACCTGTCAATAACAAGTTGGCCCACCTTTGGTGCGCAACACAGCTTCAACCCGTCTTGGCATGGATGCCACAAGTCCTTCGTAGATGGCCGGAGACGGATTGTACCAGATGTTTAAGCAACGGTCCCGCAAATCTGAGATGTTGCGAATTGGTGGCCTTTGAACTCTGAGCTGCAGTCCCATGACATCCCAAATGTGCTCCATCGGATTGAGATCCGGTAAGTTAGGCGGCCAGGACATTAACTGTAATTCAGCATCATGTTCCTGGAACCACTCCAACACAATTTTAGCCTTGTGACACGGGGCGTTGTGCTGTTGGAACATTCGATTTCCAGCTGGAAAAACAGAGGCTATGTAAGGGTGCAACTGGTCCGCAATGATGTTCAGATACCCTGTAGCATTCATGGTCTGCTCTACTACAACCACGGGTCTCAGAGATGCCCAAGAGAACGTCCCCCAAAGCATAATACCGCCACCATCGGCCTGTGTATGACCTACTGTACATTGAGGGAGCAACTGTTCGCCCGGAAGGCGGCGTATCCTGACACGGCCATCGGTGTGATGAATGACAAACCATGATTCATCTGACCAGGCAACTCTCTCCCACTGATTCATGGACCAGTCGCGATGCTCCCGGGCCCAGCGCAGGCGCAGTTGGCGATGACGCTTGGTCAGCAAAAGCACACGAGTGGAACGTTTGCTGCGTAGCCCCATATCCAACAGTGTCCGCTGAACAGTGTGCTCCGATACTATTCTACTAGGTCCTGCATTGTATTGGGCTGTCAGGCTCCACTGTCCAATTACTGTACTGATTCCAATTACTGCTCCACTGTACTGACCCACTGTCTGGCTCCGGTTTTGCTTCACCATGCGAGACAGTCCCCGAAGACCTTTTTCTTTGATAGCGTGTGGACGTCCAACACCCTGTCGTCTACTGCTGGTTTCACCGTCATTCATCCACTTTGCATAAGTACTAACAACTGTAGATCGCGAACAACCCACGAGTCGTGCAGTTTCGGAAATACTTGTTCCGAGCCTTCGAGCCTGTACAATCACAGTCGCTTAGATCCGCAGCCTTTCCCATCACACACAGAAGTAAGTAAAAGAATGATTCTTCAGACTCTCCAGCAGAAGTTAAATACCACTTCCACCTGATCACGTGCCTTCCACGTCATCCAGGCGATTTCATTGCAAAATGTAAGGGTGGTATTAATGTTTTGGTTCTTGAGTGTATATCAACAATAATAACGTACATGGGTAAACAAAATACACTCGATTCATAAACACTCATATAATAAAATATATTTTTTTTAATTTTGAAAACTTGAAGAATCTTAATATTTGAACATCTTTAACAAATTATCAAATTTGAAAATGTATCTAAATTTTACGAGTAGAGCTACATGTTCAAGTCCAATGTGAATTTTGAATTCAGCGAAGAACACGCGATTGCCTTATCTGACCGTCATGAATTCCCATTAACCAGAGATTGAGATTCTAAGATTCGTTTATTCGAATTACACATTCGAATTCTGATACTTAGTGAGGAATTATTGGATCGAATTTAATTCTGAACTTTTGGAAAAGGTAGCACTCGATAAAGTTACCCTTTTTACTAGCAATTGATTGCAAGATCTAGTATTAAAAGTTTCCATTAATTACAGCTACTAACAAAAGCCTGAAGTGAGTGGGACAAAGAATGATCTCGAAAAATATGCAAAAAACTATTGGAAAAGTATTTTAAGTGCTATTCTTTTTTGATTCACGGTATTTAATCAATTGAAACTTCATTTAAACTCAAGTTTATTGCTAGAATAAAGGCTGTCACGCAACACTAATCATCTGATGCGTATTAAAGCTTTGATAAAGAGCAATTCTCAGAGGGGTGAATAATGGGGGGCGATAATTGGGTCAAATGGGCGAAATTATTAGTCTCGAAATATATCTGCCAGTGCCCAAATTTGTCTTGAAGTGGCAGAATGCAGTGCAAATTTCTAAAATTCACAAATAAAATTTTCGAAAAAATTTAAAAGTAGAATGAGAGTATAAGTGTTCCCGTTATAGTTTGAAAGCCGTTAATGTACAGATTACCAAACTATAATCTGTAGTTAACTGATTCACTCCGTTAAAGTGCGGAATCAAGAATTTTCCGCATTTAAACTACGTTATTTTCATATTAGCGGTTTTCGTATCGTTAAAGTTCAAAAGTTTGTTTCCCTTATTTTTTTCTATTAGGATATTTGATTTAAAAAAACGTTGATTCAACCCAGAATAATTTATTATAAACATTTAGAAACAGAGTGGCAGAACAGTAAATATCGGTGAAAGACTTCTTGAATTAGTTTCTCTAAATATAAAATAGTTTTTCGTGATGCTGTAATAAATTTATTTATATAAAAAGGCATAGTTAGTAATAATAGGTCGTAAAAAATTGAATTTAACTGAAGAGGAGAGCCAAAAAATATATGGCCAGCCGTGATGTTATAGATTTCTCCAGTAATTTCTAGAAGCATCCATATGTGATCACCAAGTCACCAAATTTAGTCGCCAAAAATGATACCAAGTTGGCTGTGTTGCCATTGAAACGCCATTTCAATGTAAGAGACGGTGTTGCTTGTGAATATTAAAATTTTTATCGTAAAATAAATGCAACAGAGAAAGTAATATTAACGCGTTAAAGATCCAGATAAAAATTATTTACGCTACTTTAAGATAAAACATTAATTACCCAAAACATGCTATCTTTTTTAAAGAAAAATTTTTTGATAGTGTAATAAATTTATTGATGCATAAGGAATAATTAGTAAAAATGGTGTACCCCCCCCCCTTAGTTTTTAATAAGTTTAATTACGGCGACCAGTATTTTCTGAAAACAAATTTAATGTTAAATGTTCCAATATTACAAAGTATATCTGTGCATACCGATGTAGCAATCGCAACCACGATAAAAAAAATTATAGTTTATTTAAATTGCATGGCTGGCTAAAACACTACGCTATTGATCACCAAGTCTTAACAGGGTGATAGAGATAAGGTTGTGATAACGTTTGGTTCCCTCTTACCTCGGAACCCTCTTGTCTGCCTGTAAACCCGGCTAGAGTTGTGGGAGAAACTGAATAATCCACAGACATGTTTTCAATTCTTTATTTATTAATTCTTATTTATCAATCAGACACAATTCAATTCTAATTAAGATATATGATATATAGTAGAGTGCGGAGGTGAGATTCTATAATACGGGGATACTACTACAGACCCTCAACTGAATCTAAAACAGCTTAAATACGCTCAATTATAACTACGTCGCACATTAATAAACTAGCTTCTACTTAATGAAACTCACAGTACATGAACTCTTTATGCATCGGATCCTATACTGGAAACTTGCAGGTGCTCTCTTCGGCTTGATCAAATGTCGTTGGCTCCACGCGCCGTAATCTTTAACTAATTCCTCTCCTTTTCAATCTTCAACTAACAACTAATTCTCAGACTTTATGTTAACTCCTACTTGCACACTCCAACGTATCAACTTCAGCGCACCAACAACAACGTGTCAACAACTTACTGCCAACTCACGAAAACAGAACTTATATAATATACCTCATTTACATAATCACGTTTCCTTACTCGATGAAGGTTGGTTGAATTAAATATTTTCCTTAAAGAGATAAGAAGGGATTAGTGGAACCGCGTATAGATCCGTCACAAGGGGATTCTTTATGTATCAAAAAATAAATAAATAACATTATGTTAATTTCCTTAATTGCATTAATATTTTAAACCGTTTGATTTTTGTGTTGTAGTTTTTCAATTGACTGATGATTGATTGTGCCAACTAACTTGTTGATTGTTCGATTGGATTACTTTGATTCTTTATATATCAAAATATAAATAAAGAACATTTAATTTAAGCGTACCGGAAAGATGCTGTTGTTTTACTAAAGATCTTATTTTCACTTTAAAGAATGTCTAATAAGTAATGTGCAGATTAATGAGTGTCTTGTAGGTAATATGCAGATTTTCTTAGTAATTCGCGTAATACCTAGGTAATTTGAGAAATCCAAACATGAAACAATTTTTCACTCTTTAACCCTTTTTAAGGCCATGATAAGTATACTTACTACCAATCGTTTTGTGTTTTAAATGTCCATAGTAAGCTATTTTATTACATTTCATTTGTGCTGTCATCCATTAATAACTGCTAAAATTAAGGTTTCCAACCACCCTAAAATTGTAAATTTTGCCAAAAATTGACAATTTTTTATGATTTTATTTTATAGGCCATCTTATTAGCTTTATAAAAATACCAAGTTTATTAATTTCCGTTCACTAGTACCAAAACTACAAGTGTTTTAGTAAAAGCAGATGCCATTACCTTAAGCAAGATATGTCATACTTTAAAACGCGTTTTACTCGAATTGCTTTTTTTTTAATGCTCAAACGAGGCCAGCGATTGCTCAAAAAGTTTTGAAAATAATTAACTGAAATTTTTTGTGCATGTTCTGTATAATATTAAAAGTGCCTTAACCTTCAAATTTATCAATCACTGTTCTATTACAAAATTTACAGTTCCTTATGTGAATATAATCACAGTTTTTCAAGCAATTTCAACTTAGATAAAATGCTCTAGTTTTTGTAAAAATTAAAATATCTCTTATCCTAAAGGTCATTTCAAAAATGAATAACATAGCAACACATCAGAACTGAAAAATTGAAAAAAATTTTATAAACGTTTGGTACAGAATGGGCCGCGTTATGTTATTTTTTGTCAATTTATACCCATTTTTAGCACGTTTTTCACGTAGTATAAAAAAAGCGCTATTAGGAAGCAAATTTCGTCTTCGTCTTCGTTCCATATTTTGTCGTACCTTTTTCTCAGCCAATAAGCAACCAATTAACCTCGGGTTTTCGGCATTTGGTCGCATTTGTGCCCTAGATGTGTGTGTGTGTGTGTGTGTGTGTGTGTGTGTGTGTGTGTGTGTGTGTGTGTGTGTGTGTGTGTGTGTGTGTGTGTGTGTGTGTGTGTGTGTGTGTGTGTGTGTGTGTGTGTGTGAGCCGAATCATACTTAAATTTAATAATACTTAAATTTTTTTTTAATTTAAAAAACAAATTTTTTTAAGTATAATACACTACTTTCTGTTAGTAAAAAGTTCATTAGTTGCATTTTTGTTTAATACAACATGTGAAAAACGCGCTAAAATTACTTGGCCATGCCAATGATTGATATCTTGTTCCCCACATTTTAGTAATAATAATAATTTTTTTTTGTCTTCTTAATTTTAGAATATTTTTCTTAAACTGTACTAAACAATTCTAAAAAATATCCCCATATCTCCATGTTTTTTTTAAAAAAGTTGTCGCAAGCAGTCGGATACCTTAACAGAATTGTAAACTCTCCCACACTTTGTTACCAACCCCCTCTTCTACATAATAACAGAATTAAAAACCTCCTCATTCATCTGGAAATTGTTTATTCCTTCATTTCGTGAAAATTATGCAGAAAAGACAGGGGATCTCAAGATCAACTAGGTTTCGTCTTCAGCTGGCACGCCAATTGATTTCAGGATTTTCAAGTCGGAAATGAAAAAGAAGATCCATAAGTTTCCCATTCAATAAAAAAATGGTTCCAGAAGAATTCAGATTGAAAAAAGTTGGTAACCATACTACAGTTTTAGAGAATGCATACAAGCTGCTGCTAGTACTCTACTAAGGCACTCAGAAGAAAACACGATATATGCGTACAACTTGGCGATATTCTGTTATGAGTATCTTCTTGTTTTCCAAAATTTCATGAAAAATAATATTGTAATTTGTCATCTAACAATAAATAAAAGCTTTATATAACATGCAATTCTTTTTCCGGTTTGTAGTATTTGCAATACATGTTTTATAAATATAAAACAAAAAATAAATAAAAAAACATTCATTTCCTACTTTTTAACAGCCCCCAATGGGGTGATAAGTGTACTTATCAACCAAAAGATGGAATTAAAAATCAAATTAATTTTATTTAATGAGCTAAATCAGTTTTTCTTCTGAAATCAATCTCAATCCAATTTTTTTTTTAATTACCTTTACTAGAAATAAATGACCCATTAAAGGTTTAAGGGATCTCTAGTTAATGTGCAGATTTCCTAGCTAATCTGCAAACTAACTGATTTCTGTACCTAAGCGGTAACAAATTATAATCCAAACCTCTCTGAGTTAAATGCACGAGTACGTTTTGTTGGAAAACACAAATATTAAATTCTGAAAAGCAACTCTTGAGCAAAATCCACTTATTAAACTGTATGTTTCACAATAAAAGAGGAAAAATCATACTATTGTTCTATCATAAATAAAAAAATGCACATATATATATATAAATGATTGCGATTGTAATAATATAAGGGGAAATCTTTTTTTTTTTATAAATTCACAAAATTATTCCATTAAATAATATTTTTCTACAGTGAATTATTTTGAAATGTGTTAAATTTGTGCGTGTATTCATATCTTATAAATTGTATTATACTTAATTATTTTTTAAAACTTTTTGAATATTGCAGTCTTATTTTTAATTAAGCCTATTTTTCCCTATTCATAAAAACGTGTCTTTTCATGTTATGAATATTCTATTACAGGTTATGAATATTCTGTCTGCACAGCCGTTTTACTAATCCTCTAGGGCAGAGATGGAAAACTATTTTGGTTCAAGTGTCACAGTGGGAACGCAGAGGATACCAGAAGACCCCACCTTTAAAATGATTGCATTCATTAGTTCCCTTTAAATCTCAGAAAAGTTTTAACTTGTACCCTAAAAATCAATAAATATAATTTAAATAAAACAGTGGCAGTTTTATACAATTTATTTACTGAATTAATTTTCTATTTTCTATAGCTGCCCACAAACCAATTTAATTTTAGAATCAGTTTCCTGAAACAAATGTACAATATTACAATTTTTTAGAACTTTTTTTTTAAACCAAGAATGAGATTGCTTGTTGAAATTCCCATCATAGCCTGCAAGTTAATGACAAAAAACTGGCATCTGTATTTACTCTCTTTGATTTTCATACAAATTAACCTTTGCTCACAAATATATATTGACCAAATACAAAGAGCATTATCTGTCTATTTGGTGTTCATATTGTCTTGTGGGCCGCAAAAAAACACTTCGCGGGCCGCTGATAGCCCACCCCTGCTCTAGGGGAGATATTTCCAACAAATTGTTTGATTTGAGAACCTTTTTTCTGAAAAGGAACCATGATTTATGCAAAACTCAGAATTAATATTTAAAATTAAGTGAATTGAGTTCGCGAGAGAGAAAAAAAGAAAACAAAAAAATTGGATTTGTTGTTAGTGGATTGAATTAAAGTTTGCTTTTAAATTGTCAGTGTATCCAGACAAAGGGATTAAGAACTCATTGATGCGATTTTAAGGAATCAAACTGGGTATCTGAATTAAATGATAAGGCTTTTTTTTAATTATATAAATACTTAGAAAGTAGGCTAAAACTGACTTGCTCTCCATTATCTTTAATAAAAGTTAATAGTAATTGAAAGCATAGAAATAAAGTTGGTTTTTTAATGACTGTTCTTCATTCCACCAACCCTCACACCTACACGAGCGGTGGTTAGCTATAATTATAATACGAAAATAAAACACTCTTAATTCTAAAGGGCTTTAAAAATGTTTAAATTTTTTGCCATAACTATCTGAAACAAACACTTGAGAATTGTTTAAATATCCATTTCATTCGTCAAGGTTTCCAAAGTATAAATTAAATTGCCTGCTTTTAAGTTATCAAAATAGTTAAAGAGACCATATCAATCGTATAAAAACAAGATTGGAAATTTTGAAGTTGAAAAATTTTGATTTTTATAAAGAGGGCATTGATGACGGAAGATATTTAATGAATTCTAAATAATGTTTATCATTATAACAAAATAAAAAATAATAAATAAATAAAAGTGAAAAATTATGTCAATGTCGCGACCCAATATATAATTATTTTTTAACAATTGCTGCATTTATTTCACCTATGGTTTTTATTATTATGTTGAAAAAATTAATGCTTATTTATTTTGTTAAGTAATTAATCAAAAAGAGCATTTCAAAAACTTTATCGCTTTTGCGCAAATCAGTCGAGAAATAGTGTTAGTGAAAATTAATCTTCATACTAATGACATGAATCAACAGATGTCAGATGAACTAAATCATTTCCAATCTGACCGCAAAATGAATAAACTCAAGTTCGACCTTATCTCATACTGACTATATTAAAAAGGATCTCAGATTCGAGCAGTAGATTCTTGGAAGCAACAGGCAAGCAAACAAACAAAAATACCAAACATTTTTGAAACATTAAAAAAAGTATTTGATCTATATTTCCACCTGCAGCTGCATCCCTCATCATTTTGTGGGGGGGGGGGGGATTAAAATTTATTTTCATATTCATTCAACTAATCAAAACACACCATGCCTTTCATCTATTGCACGAGTAAATTAATTCACTAAATATAGAATATTACACCTAAAGAATACATTGAGGGGAAAAACTCACTTTCAAGCAGCGTTTGTTTTTTTGATCCAAAACGACGACAGATCTTTGGAGAGAGAACATCTGTAACCGCCTGCAGTTATTTCAGTTGACAATCAATAGGGACAACATATCAAATTTAGTTGACATCTGAGAAGTGGTCGAGGCTGTCAAATGTTTTGTAGTGGATACAGGATCGAGATGGAGCGTCGAAAGACATGATGAAACTGACCTGAACCTTCCCATCTTCAACAAAGATAAGGACTTAAGAAAGTTTTTTACTGAGAATCTCATTCAGCACATCTTATTACAGAATGTGACGACAGTATCATCATGTTTGTTGTTGAATAAAGAGATTCGGGAAAATACATTTTTTTTAGGATTAAGTCTTCCATAATCTGTGCATTCGTGTTTGAGGAAATCAAAGCAGTTATTCAAACTTTCACTTTCATTACCTTAATAACTTTCCATAAACAATTACAGCATAGTGTCTGTATTTCTAATTACCTTTGCACTAATACTTATACTTTTTGTTTCTGTATATATATATATAGTGTAAATCTCATACATACAGATAGTTCTACATTGATGTTAGTCTTTTATTTCACTCTATTTTTTATGCTATATATATACTAATTTTTTAAAAATATTATAATAAAAAATATTATAAATAATATTACTTTTTATAAATCATGTATTTTCCATTTTGTAAAATTTGTCTCTATTTTTACATTTTCTCACCCCGGCATTCTTGTTTACGTTTTTTTATTATTTTTATTTCTCTGATTTGAGAAAAAGTTTCGTGTAATTTAACACCTTTTGAACCGATATTAAAATAATTTAAAAATTAAATAGGTAAAAAATAAGGATTTATTGATTCTTTAATATTTCAGATTTGATGAATGATGTCAGAAAACTTATTATTTTGAATTTTGGTTCGTAAAAGTTATTTAAAAAAACAGAAGTAGTTCTTACGATGTATTGAGATTCAAAATAATTTTCCTTCCTCTTGATTAAAAATAATGAGAAACTCAGTGCCCCCATACCTTATGCAAAACTGGAATCTTAGTAAGAAAATAAAAATCAGAAATCTGTTTTTTTTTAATTCAACAAATATATAAAGCAACAGGAATGTAATATAACACAGAATACCAATGAAATCATTTTACAATTCTCAAAGTTGAAATATTGGCTAAATAACTTGTTATAAACATAGAATGAGATGGGACGAGAATTTTGGAGCAAAGTAAAAAATATTAATGTTTTGAACGTAAGCATTTGGAAATCGGGTGGAAACATTCATCATAAGTTGTTTAAATTAAAAAAATATATATTGTATCAGAATTATGTCAGCCTTCGTTACCCTAATTATCAAAATGCGTAACTCCTTCTGGGTGAACTTACAGGAGCAAGTAAAAACTGTTTATTTTTACAATGCTGCACTGGAATTACTTTGATGCAAATGCTCATAACAAATTAACGATAATTTTGTAAGACATATGAAGTAATCCAATGGATGAGCTTCAAAATACTCCATTAGATGGTATTAAAAGCCTTATTTTGATATTTTCGGGAGTTATGAATTATAATGATTTGGCAGAGGATGTGTATTTATTATCTGTTATCCAAAATCTCCTATACCATATGATTTTACTTAAATACATCCCTTTAAAATATTCTGTGCTTCTATGGTGAAACTAAAAGGATTAATGTTGAACACTCTGCCTCAAAAAACAAGCAACAAACAGAAAAAGGGCAAAATGAAAACAATTTATCGAAACGCAACGAAATTTTCATAAATTGTTGAGCAGAAGAGGCAATGCCGCGTAAAATAACAGAGGGAAACAACAATTAATTTTCAAATAAGCAGTATAAATGTTTGAAGTCCCTAACTTGCGGGAAAAGAATGTTTAATAGCAAATTTAACTCATCCGATATCGACGAATTTACAAACACAGATAACGGTCCTTGCGGATTATTGTAACCCTAGGACTTCCACTACCAGGTCTTTGTGACACTGTATGCTGATTTTGACAGCGACTCCACAAGCGGCTGATGATCGAACGTTTGACAGTTAAGACTTGGACACTCTCTGACTGTCGTTCCTCAGAATGGATCGTCCGATTACATACCAGCTATGTTTTCACTCAAACGACTAATTTTCAGAATTTGGAACAAAAAAATGAAGAAATGAGCACCAAACAAATGTAACACTAACGAAGTGAAAAGCAAAACAAATGATGATGAGGCTGGATGTCACTGGGAAATGGAACTCGAAGCGTTCCTCCATCCCATATCGAAAGATTTGAATGTGACCTGCAGTTGTAGGGCCTTGATGGGTGAGTGTTTCTTGATTGGTGGAGAGGACGTGGCAAGGAGGCGTGGTTAGTAGAGCTGCTTCGGAGGCAACCAAATTTGGCGAGAAAAGTCCTTCAGTAGCTATGAGTAGCCTGTTTGCTATTGGCTGTTATGCCACTTAGAGTGTGCACACGATTGGCTGCCCTGATACAGTGGGCGAAACAAATGCTAATATATCTGTAACATTACACAGCCAGATGTGGGGTTATGCAGATATTTTACTATAGAACTACTTTTGCATTTCACTGCAAGTTACATATGCAAATTTTGCTGCTGTGACATTTCTTATTCTCGAGGTATGCTAAATATACTGTTGCTTCCTTTTTGAGACATGTAAAATGTCGCAATAGGGTTGTTATGTAATCGTCAATTAATATCAATGTGATGGTTGCAGGTACAGTTAATTTATGTAACTTATATCAACGTATAGTTAATTTACTGTAACTAACAAAGGTCATTAACTTCTAAAATAAATACTTTGCTTTGGAACCGATTTCTTTACAAAATTAGGTAGAGAATCGCTTAAGGAATATTAACCTCTTAACTGGTTTGCTCGTACATCGTACGGGTTACCGAAAGCTTGCCACAACCTGTTTGCTCGTACGCTGTACGAGCACTGATAACTTCTTCTTCCTATCTTTGATTTGCACATATTTTTATTTCTTATATGAGATTATTAGTGCTAGTGTTTTAAAAGATGATGTTTGCCCATGGTACTGAAATTCTTATACGGGATTTTCTTTGTGGGGAAGGCAGAAATTTTTCATTGAAAGCAGGAATTTAGATTCTTTAAAATGTTTGATAAAGAACAGGGATTGGTCAAGACAATTTGTTGCTTAAGAAGAAATGAAAATGGAAAGATAATCCAAAAATTCCAATATTATCTCTGTTCCCATTGCAATTTAAGACTTAGCATTACATCGTGCTTCAAAGTGTGTGTTCATTTATATATACACACACAAAATCCACAACCGTTTGAAAAAGATATAAGAACATGAAATGTTTTCGTAAGTATATGAGAGAAATTCTTTTAAGATAGATTAAACATTCTCCACAGCATGCAGCGTGTACTCTTAAAAAGCAAATATTTAGGGGGTTTTTTTGTGTTCCTCAATTATAAAGTAATAAATAACATAAAAACTTTAAAGTTAAAAGTTGAAATAAATTATTTTTCCTTCCATTTTCACAATTTGTCAAAAATTATGCAAAGTTATATACAATAAAAAATGTGCCTTTTTAAAAACATTTTGGGCAAAAATCGACCGCTTAGTTGCGAGTATTAATTTAAAATATTTAATTATTAAGAATTTTTGCTTTTTTTTCCAATTATCATCAATTAGTTATTATTCATTTGTTTTGAATTATTTCGGTTTTCCTCGAAGTTGCTCCAGAACTGTGCTTTGAGTTATTAAAAAATGGAGGAACTTTGTGGAAAATGGTTTTGAATTGGGATGAAATAATGAAAAGGACAAATGTACCTTACTTTCAAAAAATATATATTTCCTTTTCCAAACCAAAAAGCTATTTCCTAACTAATAAGACTATCTTAAATGCACATTTAAGTTCAGTTTCATTACAAAGAATCCATACTTGCTTCGATCTCGAGTTCGTCCTCTAATATCAACCGGTTTCTAAATATATATCGTAAGGAATAGAAAAGCTTGACATTATTCTAAGTCAAGTATTCCAGGTAGAATAGAATAGTGGCCGTTTGCTATTTGATGGGGAAAAGGTACAACGGATATTTTTAAGCAACACGTGCATAGTGTGTATTTTAGGAAATATTTTTCCTAAATCATATTATTATTCCGTATAAAAATGTTCTGATTCCCATTTATCATTGTTAAAAATAATATGAAAATTTTCTTAAATTTCAAATTGCATCATTTAACTTTTTTCCTAATGTTCATTATTGTATTTATAATCTAATTTTTTACGGACTATTGTGGTAATGGAAAAAAGTTTCAAAATTGTTTGTTCATATAATTAAAGTGTTTTGCATCAACGTACAAAAAGGCTTCTGTGGATTCAATATTTAAACTGATTACTTGTATTGGCTCATAAACTGAAGCTACTCCAACGTATTTAATTATTTTTTATTTACGATGCGTTTCTATTTAGTTAAAATATATGGCAACAGATTTTTTTTGTTTTGATTGTTCGCTAAGTGTTCTTATTCGTTATTCATGAATAGAATCATGGAATAAAGCTAGGTATGATAAAACTTTGTTCTTGTTAAATTCTTAATGTTAAAATTCTTATTCTCAGTCGAAATTCTATTCTTAATGATTTATTCTAAATTATTTATTCCTGCTCTAAATTCATTAGATTAATTTTTTATCTGAATTTAAAACGTACGGTCCGTTAATTCTATTTAAATTAAGAATCATTATCCACAACTAGTGAATTAAACTTTGAGCTTTGAATTACTTATGCTTAAAGCGCTTTTATGTAGAATAATTAAATGGCTTCCATAGTATCAATTGCTTCATTACTTAATTCCGAGATTTTATTGCCAAATATATCCAAATAAAAAAATGAATATTTAACACGTTTCCATAAGAAATATCATTTATAAAAAAGCCGTTAAATTTAGTTGAATTGTAAACTTAAAAATGCACATATGAAACAAGTAACAAAATGGCTAACAATTGTACATTCTTCAATGTCTTAATATGAGTCAGAAATAAATATCAAATGAACTATTAAATGATTAATAATTGTTTCCTTCTCTTATTTAAAGAAATTATACAGAAAAACGTGAGACCCTAATGGATTACGGAACTGGGTTCATACTAAACACGTAACATTATTTGGGTGAAATGCAAGCCATTTTTATTAATTGACACATGTTAAAAATCAGCTTATAGCCCTTGTATTGCTTCAAAGTCGAAGCAAGTTTGTTTTTTATATTCATTTTTAGTATCCGATTAACGCTTATGAAATATCATATTCATTAAGGAACATAAACATGCATGAGCATAAACTGCATTTCTTTTTTCAAAAGCTGTTTAGATCAAAATATGATCCGTTCGTTTCAATACACCTCTCCCAATGAGATTTTATTCATAGATGCCTGTGTTGATGAAATTCTGAAGAGTAGAATTAATGAACTCTGAATGGAATTTTTTTCACACTGTCTTTCTTCATTTTCATACCGTTTAGCCCATAAAAACTGTTCTAAATGTTTAAAAAATTGAAAGTCGGTGGGCGAAAAATCCAGCAAATAAGATGAGGGCTGCATAATTTCATATTTTAATTTAATTTCTCATTGGTAATACTACGCATATGCCCGGGTGTTGTTTTGGAAAAGCATTGGGTCATGCTGATTAACAAGTGATGGACGTAAATTTTTCATGCATTTAACCAATGTACTGGCAGTATAATAGATACAGTTGGATTTATTTTCTCCAATGCTTCCCGATCATCATTTTCTCACTGTTTTGGGTCTTCCCTGGGGTTCATTTTGAAGATTTTTCAAACTAAGACTGCATTCTTCGATCGTTTACAACAGTGGTTCCTAAACTTTTTTAAACCATGTACTCTTTTTTTTATAGTCGAAACTTGCCCACGGATCCCTTTTTAAAGTCAGAACTTTCCCAAGGACCTCCGTGAAAAAGCTACATAAATGCATAATATAAAAATTACAAATTTAAAAAGAATTGTGATGAAGAATTATTTATTGAAATTATAACTTTAGCTCAAAATAAAATTAAAAATTAGTGACTTGATGAGATATTATGAGTGTATATATGTGTGTCCGTCTCAATGTTTGTGAGTAGCAACCACAAATCCCCTTGAATACTAGTTTTTAGTCGGTTTCTTTTTTTTCTGAGGTTTTTTACGGCACTGAATCCTCGTTCTACCAAATTGGAAGACGGGAAAATAGTCAGCAACTTCTGTATAATAACCCATAATGCAGGATATAAAATTGGGATCTGTTTTTGTAACCAAAATTTGTGGTATCCTTGTTCAAACATTGGATCCCTCATTTGAGGATATTTCAATAAGATATTAATATGTATTCATCTGTGTTTGGGATCTGAGTTAGTCCACTTGAAAAAGCGTTCAACATCCAGTCCGAAATTTCTAAGTGAACTATTGTTATTTATTTAAATTTCCATAAAAATAAAAATGGATCCAATTTTTTTTCATTTTATACTTAATTTTGCGTGGACCCCCTGACATTATTCAGAGACTCCCAAATCAATATAAATTTTCCACTGACCCCCTAAATAATATCAGAGATCCCTAAAGTCCGTAAGGACCCTTTAGGAACCACTGGCTTACAGTATACTCCCCAAATACTAAGTTTATATTGTGTGCAGCTTTTGCAACATCATTACTCGTAGTTTAACTCAAATTTAAACTCGTATTAAAAGTTACACAAATATCGATTGAATTCATATCCTTAAGAAATTCAAAGCAATTGGAACAAATAATTTTGAGAAAAATGTTCTTTGTTGAAATGTGACTCTAGTAGTGAATAATACGACTGTAAACGCGTTTATGCCAAAAACAAAAGCATAACGAAAACAGGGAGACAAACGTTTATATGTACAGAAAAATGGAAATTTCAAATGCACTAGCATATTCACTTTATTACAAACTTACTCCAATAAAACAGGGTGATATTTTACATGAATCAATCTTTGGTTTACAATAATCAGTCTTTTACTTGTTCTTTTTACACCAAATATAATTTTTTAACACACGTATGTATAATAAAGTCATTTACAATTATTAATTTTGTTATATTTACCAAAGCCATCACTGAAGGTCTTTCTCAACGGAGTCTTCACTATTGTTGAATATTTTACTGTACATGAGACACCTTGAAAAGTGCTGTAAAATTTATCAGAATAACCACATTAAATGGAGCATTTTATGAGGAAAAATTAATGAGAACTTTACTGCAAGAAATACAATGCCATTAAACACTCTTTGTATTCGATACAATCTTAAAACTTTTATTTGTAAGCTTAAAATAAAATAATTTCACAAGTTGAAAATTTTTTGTGTATATTTTGTGTTCACTATCTCATATTCAGTATTCGTGTTAAAAGTTAAACGGCTTCATGAGACCAAACATGAAACACGAATCATAAAAAAGCATTCAATGTCGTGCATGGAAAGATAAACTGAAGGAATTGGACAAAGCTCAAAAACAGTAATAAAACATATTTAAAATCAAAGTTCTTTGTCTAATTTGGCAGTGAAAGCAAGATGTTCTGTCAGTAAATTTTTACTCCAAAAAAATTAAGCCATTTGCTAATTGTGAGATAATTAAGAAAAGTTACAGAAGTAGATTTTCCCTGATAGAAAATTCATTAATCGCCCCCAAAAAAGCCTTTAAAGTTTCAATGGGCTTAAATCATGACAAATGCAATAAATTTTTTTTGGTTAAAGTGGGGAATAAGGTGAAGTCAGTTTGGGTGAAGTCCTTTGGTGAAGTCAATTTTTGACGACCGAAATCGGTCGCCAAGCAACTTAATTTAGCGATAGGTGTTCTGAATAAAGTGAAGCCGAAGAGCAGAATTCATTTTGGCATCTAGATAAACTTCGTCAAATGCAAGGGTCTCCCTATTCTATACTATAACCCATTTTTCCATTCAATCAGTTCATGTGCTTTGCTGTTGCTACCTTTTGCCTTTTACAGAAACTTTCTTTTAAAAAGTATATATTTGGTAAAAGTAAGTTAAACAAATGCACTTGGTTGAAAAAAAGAACACGTATAATATAATTTTTTTTTAATATAGAAAACGTTTTGAAGTATCTTTTAATGCTTGAACATCTTTGCTCAATTTTAAAAAATGTTCAAGTAGAACAACAAATATAAGTCTAATGTCAGTTTTGAATGCAAAGGAAAACACAAGATTAAATTTATCGTGTGAGCTCATGAATTTTGCCTAATGTGAGAAGAATTGAATATCCAATTGAATTATACCTTGTATTACTGCACGTTTATGGGCAATTCTTTCAGCTACGAAAACATTTAAAAGTGACACCTGGTCGAGGTTAAGTGATGTACGATTGGATTGCGAGTTGCTGTATTGTCTTCTTTTGCAAATATATTAGACCAATTGGTTGCAAAGAAACAAAGTTAAAGCTCCCGTAAAAAATTTATTTACGAATCTTTCTTATGATAATTATCGTTTGCTGTTATTTATAGTATTCCTTTTTAATTTTTATTTGCACTATTTTTATACGTTTGCCATTTTGTTCATTTTGTGGATAAAAAAAAAATTGGTTTATCATCTAGTGTTGATATTTTAATATATTTTTTATATACAGCTCACTCAATTTTTATTTGTAGGCCATGTTGTAAAAAAAAATTTCTCACTCCTGATATGAAAGGATTTACAGTTTTATCAGGGTCAAATAATATAATTAAATATTATGGAATTCTAAATCTTTCTTAAGTAAAAAGGAAATTTTTACGAAGTTTATGAATAAAATGATAAACATACATAAAAATAAACTGCAATATGCTACAATTACTCCATTTTTGAACACAAAATGAGTATAATTTAAAGGTAAAATAGTCAAAAACTTTACTAAATATGATCAGTCTTTAATTTTTAAGGAAGTACTAATTATTTTTAACCATGTATAATTTAAGTATCACATGATATGTAGATTATTTTAAAAGCATTTGCATAACAGAAGAAAAAAAAGAATAGCATTATCGAAATGATTATTTTTGAGAATCTTAGAGCTATGGGAAGATGAGAAAGGTTATTTAGTCTTAATCAACATAATTAAAATCTCATCAATTAGGTTGAATTAGATAACAGCGACTACATTTTATTAAAAATATTTATTGGAAGCCATTTAAATTTTAATTGTATAAAAAATTAGTCATCTCTAACACAAAATAGAATATAAAAATAAAAATAAGAGTTTTTTTGAATATTTGTTAAATAAATTGGTTATAACAGTCATTCAATAAAATACCTTAAAACATTCCATTTTGGTGAAAAAATAATCGTTTGTCGAAATTAAAATGCCATGATTCTAGCAAAATATTACTACATTTTGAACGCTAGTATCTGTCAAATTCTAGTTTGGTTTCTTGTTACCTAAATAACGATTCTTGAAAACACTTCCATATTATTTACTGCCTGAGAATTTCTTTGGGGATAGTTTTGTACAGACAAATATACAACTACGAAGTAAAACAACTCTATTCACTATTCTTTTTAGTATGCTTCAAACATATTCCAAATACAAATTAAATCCATTTTATTACTAAGTCACAGTTGCGGTAACTAATAATGATTTTTATCCTTGCACAAATATGTGCATTAATTCCTTCATTATGCATTCCAAGTATCAATACTGACATTTTATAAAGGAGTCATAACTGTGATAACTTTAAAAAAATTCTATGCAAATAAACATGGAATTTTCTTTGATATAGAATAATATAACAAAACATTTATCAAATTTTACAAATTAAATAGTTTTACGGATTTAAAATATTTTCAACTTACTTAGTCATGCTGTCCAGAGCATATATTTCTGTCGCGATTTAAAACGTAAAGGTCAAACTCTTTCACAAGTGGGATTTGATGTAATCAATTCACTGAAAAGTTATGAAAGTTGATATTGAATTTCTCCATGCATTGTTGACAGCTGTGTTTGCTGTACATGCGATATTTCAGTATTTCTCAAACAAAACAGATCTAGTTTCTTATTCAACAGGTATTAAAATAAGAAAGCATTGAAAAAGTACTTTCTGTTCGATAACAGAAATTAGATATCCTTAATTTTCATTGAAAATTATATTTTTCTATATAAAAAAATTCAAAATGCTATTATGATGAACATAAATAGCCAAAAAGGGTGAGTATAACGAAAAATACACCGAAAAAAATTGTAATATTATTAAATAAATATTTATCTTTTAACATTCTGTGTTTCATTCAACAATTTAATCTTTCTTTATAAACACTTTAGCTATAATAATAATTATAACTGACTGTCCCAAGCAGCAAAAGCGCCCTCTCTAGCAATCACCAATCTACAATAGAGGCCAGGTGAGGAAAAAACGTGGAAGCTACAAAAAATCTTCATTTTTTTTTTTTTTGCCCATTATTTATGAAAACGATATTTGTTGTCTTTGTATATCTTAACCTCTCACGCAGTTCTTCACGCTTAAAAAAAGAGAAATAAATAAATTATTTTTAAGATATATTATTAAAAATCATATTTTTAAAAAGAAATATTGAAGATGAATTAATTTTTATGCAGACGAAGATAAGTTATAAAATATAGTAATTCGAAATACAGAGAGTAAAGGCAAGGGCAGCAAGATACACAGTAAAAAAAAAATCAATTTTGATTTTTTTTTGCTTTAATGAATTAATGTTGTTTTTAAATTTACAAATATACAAGCTGTCCTTAAATATCCATTGAGCTCCAATATAAAACAATAACTGCGTTTTAGTTTATATTTATACGTATCACTTCCTTTTAACCTAAAAATAAAGGACACCAAGATGCCATATTTACAGTCTTTACTGAAAGAAAGGCAGTTGTGTGTGAGTTGAAAACTTACTTACCCGGTGTAACGGATACTATTCGGGTTCTTCTATTAATCCTCTTCGGGAAACTATTCTTCAACTGTGATTTTAGTTTTAAAACCTCTTTCCATAGAGATGACTTGAGTTTATGCTAATGTAACTACTATTTAAACCCTGACGTTGGGTATTGGAGGTTAAGGGTTAATCGTTGATCATTAATCGTAAAATCTAATGTTCTTATATTTTACGAATTCATAATTTTAGAAATTGAACTGCGACTTTGATGTCAAACGTCCTGAAATTGATATTCGTAGTCCACCAGGAGTTGTAGGAGTAAATATAATTGGAGTTGACCGAGCTATTGGAGTTCGAGAAGGATCGTCACAATAAGCTCAGACTGAAGCTAAGGGATTTTCAAAAATTTTATAAGTCAGATTAAGAGTTAGGATATCAGATAGCTCCCAGAGTTAAGCTATAAAGTTGTATATTTTCATAAAGTGTTAAAGATAGAATAAAAGTAGCTATTTTTAATATATGTCTGCTTCTTTCCCGAACCCTCTTACACTGAGACCTTCGGGGCGCGACAACGGTGACTATAATATCACAATTGATACAATTGCCTAGCACGTGATCATAAAGCCTGGAATGCTTTCATAACCTACAGAAAACATGAGATATATGCCCTTTTATGTTACATATTGCCTTTACATATAGCGGCAACTGCGTGAATTCTTTTTGAGAAATGTTGGAAAATTCTCATCAAGAGAGGATCAGTAAATTTTACTTGATATGTATAATGCCTCAGAACGTTGTTCTGATTTTTGAAATATAAATTTCGGGTTATTTAATTTTTCTGCTTCAAATCAAAATAAAGTTTATTCTTAAAATATGAGACTGCGTGTGGTTATTTGATGGCTTCAACTTCACTGCTAAACATGCTCTGCAACTACACTGCGGGTTGAGATTTTGTTATTTTAAGCAATTTTGTAATGAGAAGTGTTTTTATTATTACTGATAGCTCCAGAAATTTATTCATAATACCTACGTCTTAGACAAAACCTTTTTCTTCGACGATATATACATTCCAATAAAGCGAATTCGAGTTTAACCCCACTGAACAACAGGGATGTCCCACTAGCAGTTTGCAGGCATTATGTGGCCCAAAGCCAACATTTTTGTGGTCCGGCCAATATATCGGCTCACAATAATGTTTAATAAAATAAAAAAAATCTCCTGAAAGATAGTAGCAAAGAAGAAATGTCAAGTGTCAGGATGTAAACATTTAATTTTTTTGTGTTCTTTTACATATGTTTATTATAATATATTATTCAAAATAAACCTACATTTCTATAAGTATTGATTTTTTTAGGACTACCTAAAGTTAAATATTTCGCCCAAGGAAGCCTCTGAGTTTGACACCCTTGCTGTGCATAACGACAAACCCCAATTCATTAATTCAAAAATCTTTAGAGTCTCAACAACAAATTGGCACATGGCAAGCCATTTAACTCAAATATGTTGCCTAGCTTCCATTTTTTTTTAATCGACTGTTAATGGCACTGAAAACAGAAATCGTATCCAACAACTTGTTAAAAGTGAATGAACAAGGTTCTTGGTTTCAACAAGTCGGCGCTATATTTCGCTCTAGTAATAAAACCATAAACATGTTTCAAAATTGTTTTGGTCATTGACTCATTTTAAAGAAATCTTTGGCCACCTCGTTCCTCTGATCTAAGCATACTTGATTTTTCCTGTGGATACATTTAAATAACAAAGTTTATGAAGATAATCTTAAACAACAGGTGATTCAAAATTTGTCATCACTCTGAGTATGCATATTACCGTTAAAGCTCGAAAACCGTTAATGTGCAGATCACCTAGCTTAGTTGGTAATTAACTGATTTTCTCCGTTAAAGTGTGGAATCAATTTTCCGTATTTTGATTTGATCATCTTCACATAAGCAGTTTCCGCATCGTTAAGTTCAAAAGTTTGTTGCTCTCATTTCCTTCTGTTAGGAATTTTAATTTAAATCACGTTGATTTATCCCAGGATAATTTATCCAAAAAAAATTTAGAAACAGAGGGGCAGAGACAGTAAATGTATTCGATACAAAGACTTTTTGAATTAATTTATAATAAATTTAATTATGAAGATAAGTATTTTCTGGAAGCAAATTAAATGTTAAAAGTACCAAATTACAAACTATAGTTGCCCATGTCAATATAGCAATAGCACAGTCAAGGTAAATGTCGAAAATAAATAAATAACATTATGTCAAAATTCATAATTGCCATAATGTTTTAAACCATTTGATTCTTTGTATTTTAGTTTTTCAATTAATTGAGGATTGATTCTATCAAGTAATGTGCTGATCGTTCGATTGTATTAACTTGATTCTGTAAGTATCAAAAAATAAACAAAGTTTAATTTAAGCTTTCAGAAATATTGCTGTTATTCCACCAAAGACTTTTTTTCACTTTAACGAGTGCCTAGTAAATGATGGGCAGATTATCTAGGTAATTCGCGGATTACCTAGGAAATTTTAGAAATGAGATAATTTTTTTGCACTTTAACGGATTACCTTAGTAATGGGGAAATTACCTAGTTAATCTGCAGATTAACTGATTTCTGCACTTAAGTGGTAACAAATACAAGAAATCACTCTCACAGCAGCCTTTGTTATAAATGTATAATATTTTCAGCATTGATTTTAATGTAAATTCAGAAAAATGTTTATGTTAATAGTGCTTTTCACCATTGCCATACAAATCAATTTTTAAAAGCTTGTTTTTGTATAGTAAATTTAAGAATTGTCAGTTCGGTAATTTTTATGGTAGCTGGTAATTAGCTTTAAATCGAATTCTATTCGTAAAATTATTATTTTTTAATAATCTGTTTTTTAAAAGTTTAGACAGAACCTCCTGCTTTAATAACTGATAAGAGTTCGATTACGTGTGACTTAGCGTTGATACAAGCTTATAAACAAAACAGAATAAGTAATAGTATGCTTATAGAACACGTTTGTTATGACAGACTACATAAAACAACGTAATAAATATCAATTACTTTACTAACAGAAAGGTTATGTGCCGCACCACGCATGGCGATGTCACTGAATTAATTATTGCCATTACTTAGTACCTTGTTTTTGTCGTTTATATCCGTTGTTGACATTTTCATCACCTAATCCAAAGATAATAAAGTAATGAAGATCGATTATCGGACAGATATGGATATATTACGCCACAAATAATACTGCAATATATCACTGTTTTTCAATCTTCAGGTGAAATAATTTATTCAATATTGTCTAAGTTTAAAAAATAATTATTATTTCAGGAAAACTTTTAATATCATTTAAAATTAAACAAAATTAAATGTTTATTTTAAAAAAGTTCTTCTCGTCGCCCAACATTCTAACTATTTAATCACTGTTTTAGAAAATAATTTTCATAATTAAAAAAGAATTTATTATGGTTCAAAGAAATGTTTTCATAATTTAAAAATACGTCAGAAATATACATATTTGAAGCAAATTTGAAAGATAGTAAGCCTAACGAAAATTTTCATATCAGAATACCATTAAAGAAAAAAAAAATTTCGAGTCTCATTCACACTAGCGTAGGTCTATTTAGGGTTAGCGTAGGGATGGTTTTTTAAAGGGAAAGAACTGCAAAAGATTTCCACTTCATAGGCGCAGTCCGGGAAATTTTGAATCCTACTAGTATATTTTACAGTAGAACTTCGTTTATCCGAACGTTTATTATCCGGATCGTCAAATATCCGAACCAAAGTCCAGATACGCTTTCGAACAGTGCAATGCTCAACAGTTGTTTCGAGTGAGGCCAAAAGTGACAGAAAAATCTAAGATGAGAGATATTTGGGGAATTGCAATTGTGTGATTTGGTAAACATCTGCGCGGAAATTAGGTCAGTTTGTTTCCAATTGAGGGAGTGTATACGTGCTCTTTTGTTGTGTTTGTTTATGTAAAAACCAGGATCACATGGGATGCAGAAGACTGAATCTCAAATGCTAAATGAGGACGATGTTTTGACTTCCGTGCAAGAAGAATCCGACCCTGTCGACGATGAAACGGATGAAGACGAGAACAACAACAACAACGAAAATAGCAAGGGTCTATCAAATGCTGACGCGTTTACTGCGTTAGAGACAGCTATGGAGTGGAACGAACAACCATCAGAGGGCTGTCCTACTCAACTACTGCTGCTCAATAGAATCAGAGACCTTGCAGTGAAAAAGCGAAGATGTACAATGGTGCAGCGAAAAATAAGTGATTATTTTCCACAATAAAGGTAAAATTGTGACGTTTTGCACCGATTTTGCTTTTTCTTCAAGAACGTTTCCCGCGTATGATGATTTTCAATATTCGTAGTGTCCGGTTTCATATACTGCATGGATCACATTCGGTCTTCGGTTATCCGAACAATCACGTATCCGAATGGTGTCCGGTCCCAATCGATTCGGATAAAAGACGTTATACTGTATTTATAAATTTAAATGTTTACGAGTTAATTTGTATCATATACAAATCTACACCATTAGTCATATTGCTCCAAAAACTTTTATGGAGATTCTATGCTGCTTCCAAAGAGTTTCATGTTTCTGCAAGAAAATCAAATTTATCTTGGATCAATTTTTTCTAAAAAGCCCTTTTATTATCGATGCTGCTGTCATCTGCCGAGGATTTTTTGAAAACGCTTAACCCTGGAGAAGAACTGGAATTTCAAATATCTTTCAACAGTGACGTTTTTAGTACACATTTTTTTTTTAATTTTTAAATTTGCAATTTTGGCAATTTTGAGGGGAAAAAATTTTTAATTTTCAAAATTAAATTTTAGAACAATTGGCTAAGTTTGTTTGAAATTTAGAGACGGAAGGGGAAAAAAAGTAGATCGTTTTTTAAAAGTTGTTGCTAATGCAACCTGTATGACGATGTGAGATCGAGGCTCACGAAATTCTTCGTGGCAAAGGGCTATATGTATGCCTGTCGAAAGCCGTAGCTTTGAGCACAGTACAGATGACAGTTTTATTTTGGCTCGGACAAAAATATTTCGGAGTTTTATCAAAGCTAAAAAAATATTGAGGCAGATTCGGATGACGAAAAGGAAATGAATAATGCAGCTCCTGTTCCCACGTCATCCGAAACGAGAAACATCATGAAAAGAATGCGCAGTTCTTTAGACGCACATTTTCCCTAATATTAAAATAAAAACAAAATGGATAACATCCGGCAATTTGTTAACTTTTTTGCTGCTAAAAAAGACAATACGAAAAAAAATATCAGATTATTTTCCAAAAACTCAATGTTTTATTTTTCAAATAACTTGAAAATTTTGTATTAAATTTCATTAAGTTTTTATTTTATTTTTTTAAATTAATTCTGTGCATATGTACATATTTATGTACCTTAATAAACTTAATTTTGTTAAATATGTGTGTGTGTTTTTCAATTTCTGTCAACTCGAAATTCTTTTGTCACGAAAAAATATTTCAGTCTTTTCAATTTCGTGTTAAACGATTTTCATTGAATTTCCGGGAAAATATATCGTTTTATTTACGAATAATATAGCAAAAAAAAAACACTGAATCTTTGTCAACAAAATATTTTGGATAACCTTCACAATGATTTCTCTGGTTAGACATTTACATTAAAACAAGTCTAAAAATAGAATTTAAGTGTCCACCTTGAATCTTTGTTCTTCTTTCCATAGTTGGTTGTGTCGGTAACTTTCAAGGTTGATACGTCAACCGAGAGTTAGAAGCTGTTTCATGTGCATAATAGTCAACAAGGTCTCTAATTCGAAAAATGTGTAAAAACACTCCATTTTTAGTTTTCTTTTTATATATTTTTGTACTTTTATTTTTGTTCTATGGTATTATCTTTTGCTGCAAATAGGATTGTAGAGGATCTTATGAATATATGGATGAATGCGCACCTGAATATCTTAACACAAACAATTAAAATGTTTTCATTCCTTGTTCGTAAGAAATTGACATCTCAGCGACAGCGAAGAGATCGATTAGTTTGAAGAAAAACCAGTTATCTTTTTTTCAATTTCAGGATAGTCACTCTTTTTTTTTCGACAAAGTTTAAACTCACGATGGTCACGTGTTCTGCATTGAATGCAAAACTGTCAAACTTATAGTTATTTTTTTACTTGTAAAATTTAGATAAAATTTCGAACATAATTGGGGTAAAGATGTTCAAATATTGAGATTCTCTTCAAAAAGTTCTCCGAAATTCAAAAAAAAAAAATTTTTACGTTGCATGGGTACTTTTAAATCGAGAGCATTTTGAAAAGTTTCTGTAAAAAGCAAAAGTGGCAACAACGAAGCGTATTAACTGATTGGCTGGAAAAAGGTGATTGCATTTTTCATGTAAATATGACGTCACATGAATTTATGAAATGATTGGCTGGAAACGCGTGATTCCGGTTGTCATGTTAATATGACGTCACATGAGTTTATCCCAGGGGTCGACAACCTATGGCACGCGTGCTACATGTGGCACACGGCACAATTTGGCCTCTGCACAATGGCACTCTGCACTATTCTACACATTTGTCAATTTTTGAGTGAATGGAAGTTGAAAAATTTCTAATGGACCTTATTTGACAAACATCTTCAGAATTATGAACATTTAGGGAAATAAGAAAAATCAGAAAAATAACTCTGAAGATTAATTTACAGCTATTTTGTAAATTATGGGATGTCATTGCTGGGGAGATTTAATTGCTTGATGAGAGAAAATTGAATATACTTTGCTTTCGCTTTTGATTCTGCATGTCTAAATAAAAATTCGCCCCTAATATGAGAAGTATTTAGAGTCACCGCAAAGAAATTGTTCAGCAGCTGAATGCTGAAAATCATGTCACTCATTATGCCCCTGATTTTGCGATATGAAAGTAAATAAGTGCAAGTATTAGATTCGCAATAAAATTTTTATTGAACTATAATGAAGGGAAATACTAATGTTTTATGTTGTATATTTCTTATTTTGATAAATATACTTAAAATATATAATATATGTACAGCTTTAATTTTTTAAATTTTTATTACAGAAAAAGTTATATTTTATGCTGTTTATTTTTATGTTAAGAAATACCTTTAAATGATGCAAAACTAATATAAAATAAAACTGTTGACCTCTATTCTCTAACTCTGCATGTATTATCGTGGAATCGAATTGTTTCAAAAATGACCTACTGTGTGGCACGCTGAATCATATTGGTAGATTGGTTTGGCACGCCACAGCTAAAAGGTTGCCGACCCTGGTTTAGCCTAATACTGCAGGCATTTAAAATTCCATGGGGAATCTTTTCCGGAACCCCTTAACATTTTACGATTCTTAATCGCCCATTATGGGACTACTGGTACGTGGGGCCCCGTATCATTGATAAGAGGCGGTAGTTTTGCCCCTGACTACTGGTAAGTATGTGTGTTTTATTTAGCGTGACCTCTTCGTAGTTCGACCAGATGCTTGAAACCTTGATGCCCAATTAATAAAAAAACTGAAGATAAGAAGAAGAATTTCTGTAGAAAAAACATTTACAGGGACGCCATTTTGTGTCATCAGATGAAATAAAAGCAGCATCGCAAGAGGTCTTAAGAAAGGTTGCGAAAAAAGGGCTTCAATCTGTCCTTTCAGAAGTTATACAAACGCTGGAAGTGCATCGTCGCCCAAGGGGACTACTACTTTGAAGGTGGATGTGCTTCGGTGCTGTAAACTATTGAGGCTCAGAGACGTCTTAAGGCATGGGCCAACTGGGCCTGCCACAATGGGGCCTCGTCCCGTTCTCAAATCAGATTTAATAATATCCTGATTCGAATAATTTGCACGGTCAAATGTTTTTTTCCAGTTGAATTCTCCAAAAAACTGGAAATTTCCAACGATATGTCGACTGGCTACATGTGATGACCGTCGTCCATGTATAGGCCTAGGTACCACCATACACTATTATTACTCATTCAATCAAAAGGCGTTAGTCGGTCAAGCCGGTTTGTGCGATTGTAAGTCATGCGCATTTATATGTTTTGAGTTGTTTGTACGAATATTTGACAACGGTACTATCTAATTTTAAGGATCAGTTGCTGGGATGTACATTTGTGTAGGGGCCCTGGTCAGGGGCGTAGCTACCTCTGTATCAATGATACGGGCCTCCAAGCTACAAAGGCCCCAACGAGTGTAAGCAAAATATCGTGAAATGTTAAGGAGCCTTCAAAAAGGGTCCCGAAGGAGTTTTGATACTGGGCCCATTTAAGGCTATCTACGCCAGAGGCCCAAAGCCTACTTTTATATAGGGACCAAGAGCCTAATTATATATAGGAACCAAGGGCCTACTTTTGCATAGGCACCCTGGGCCTACATTTGGGTAGGGGCCCAGGGCCTCAAGAAGTCTTAAGATGTCCCTGTTGAGGCTAATGTTTTCTACTTTGTTCCCGAACTTTTGGATCATACTATATAGTAAACAGTGTATCTGTTTCAAAAATAATATGCAAAGCAATTCAAAGTGTTATCACAGCAATCCTGACTCTAATAAATAATGAAAAGTAAAATAAAGGTGTTCCATAAAATGTGAATTAATATTTTCTCAGATTTTTGTTTCAAAAAGTTCACACGTTTTTATGAAGCAACAGTTTTTTTTCCCAGCACGTATTTTTTGAAAATATTTGAATATAACTAGTTCTGCAACATATTCTTTTTTTTATCTATTTAACTAATGTTAGCACTATGAGCCATAATAAATTATATCGTCTGATTTTGCTTATTATCTACCAATTAATCATCCACAATAGGGATAAAAATGTATTTTTCGAGAGATTTTAGCTATTTATGATCAATTAATTTATAAAATAACTTTGAAACTATTTATTTTTCACTTCAAGGGTCTATCATTAGTTATTTCGTGGAATAACTAGACATTTCATAGAATAACTTGGTAAAGTACGAAATTTTTCTTCTATTATGTAACTGACTTGTCTAATTATTTCATAGAATACCTAGTTATTAGGGATTGCAATATCGAGATACCAAACACCGGTATTTTGAACCATTTGTACGATCTTGTAATACCGGTATTCACAAGTTTAAATACCGTTTTTTTGGTATTTACTAGAAGTTTTTTAAATTATCTCCGAAATAGAAAATGTCTTACGGTATTTAGGTAATTATAACGATTTAAAAATGAAAATGAAAAAGAAGAAAAGAGACAAACTAATTCAAGCTTGATCAAGTTTATAGTAATTTTTCTTAAAATTTTTTACCCACGAACCCATTTACCTACAGAAGAATTCGGTACAGTTATCGAAGATGATGATGACACTAATGTCGATAGTGAAAAGGAACTGTCTCTTGAACAAAAATTAGAATTAGCGATAGTTAAAAAAATTTCAACAAACCAAAATACAATGCAGAAATAAGCTATATCCAAAACCATCCGATGAGAAATCAATGTATTAGAAAAGATGAGGGATTTAGAGGTAAATATACTTGAAAAAAATATATCGCACATTGCTAACAGTAACACCAACTAGCGTAGATGCCGAAAGAGCGTTTTCGACAGCTGGTAATTTTTGCACAAAATTATGCTCCAGGCTTAATGACAGTATAATTGATGCATTATGTTTTTTAAGATCACATCTCAAAAGTTTATAATACTACCACAGACTGTATAGTAATGCAAAGTTGGAGGGACAAATGAAATACTTCGAATTATCAAGAGGGTAGGAAAAAAATCCCAAAAAAACGTGAAAAGAAATTTTTTTGCTAGCACATTTAAATTTGAAACTATGCAATAAAGCAACAATTGTACAAATATATAAAATTATTTTAAAGTATTTTTAAAAAGTAAATATTATATACAGTATAAATATTTTACAGAAGTTCAAAGTCCTCTATTAAAAGAATATATTCATACACAATCCTACGCATCTCTTCTTTACAATAGCGGACCATCCTTTCTGAACTAATGTGTAGCAGGGCCACGTGTTAAACGAAAGATATGGACGGCTGACAACAGGTGCGTTTGGTCTATTGTCCACTTAAAGGAATGAAAACAATAAAAATGACTTTTTGCCTGAGGAATCAGAAAACACTAAGAAGGGGAAGCAGACAGATTGTCATCAAAGGGGATACGTTACAGGGGATACATGCAGAGCACAACGCAAAACTTGTAACCTCCAAATTGTTCACTACAGGACTGTACATGATAGTGATTGTTCGAATTGTCAAGAGTCTTTTAAGATAACTTCAAATTATTGCGTGTTGTAATCTGGTCAGCTACAGATTTTACTTCCAAATATTGAGTGTACAAAAACGTATTGTTTTAGTTCGAAATATCAAGCGTTTTTCTAGGGACTGAGCATATGCTTCGAATTATCGAGAGGTTCGTATTATCGAAGGTTTGAATTATCAAGAGTCGACTGATTTACACTTTTTTTGTGATTTAAATAAATAAAATAATACTTTATTTTTGTGCGATCCTTTGCATACTGTTTATAGTTACAAATAGTTTATAAGTTACAAATTATTTTTTTGTGATATTTACACTCTTTATAAAATTGTCTAGTAAAACAAAGAAATATCTGTGTGTTTTCTTTCTTTTTCTAAAATTTCTTCTACCGGTATTAAAACCGGTATCCCGGTATTAAGATCTTAAAAATACCGAATACCGGTATTGAACTTTTGGTTCGATATTGCAGTCCCTACAAGTTAATCTATGAAATAACTGAATTATACACTTTAACGTTAACATTCTAGTACATATCTGAATCCAGATGAAAACTTAAACGGCTTTCTTATTGTCCATGGCTTTTTAATTAGTATCAAATTAATACTCAAACTGAGTCGCATGGTAGGCACCTCAAGGGGAAGATATATTTTTATCTGAAAGAGTTATGTAATAGACGAACACACACATACCACAAATTGCCTACATATATATACATATATCACATTTATTTTTCGTCTAAATGTTCTCAGGATTTTCCTATTAAAATAAATATCTGATGAAAATATTCTCTATTTTTAATCATTAGAAATAAGTATCCCTTACTCTTCAAAAAATCTGAAGATAAAAATAAAGGATATGTTAATTTTCATCTATTTTGGAAAATTAGACAGAAATCTGGCAACGCCATTCAATAATCCAGGTAAGACAACTCTGATGTCCACATTTGTAAAGACTGTGAGTTTTTGAGCTTATATTCGTTATGAATTAACTATTTTAAGACACTTGGCCTTAATTTAGTATATCAATACGTTGACATTCTCCAAGTTGGGTGATGACTTAACAATACGGTTATCTTGATTTTTAACGCTTTGTATGATGATTTCCATGGTTATATATGTATTATAATTAATTTTATGTTAGTTATTTTTATGGCGGTAACCCTACTAATTTTAAAAAAATTTAGTTTTATTCTTTTTTACAAATTTTACCATTTTTATACTTAATTTTATCTAAATCGTTTGTTAGAACATGGATATTTCGAACATTATCAATAAGACTACCAAGATCTTTTTTTAAAAAAAGAATATGGAGGTACCGCTTTTAATTTTAATGGAACAAAAGGAGTGTCGAATTCGCTTTTTCTGTCTATTTTGTCTTCTAAGAGTTCTGGTTTTTTTCTTTCACTCTTGATTACGATTTCACGCATTTGGTTATCATGAAATGTGATAAAAGTGAGGCAGTTTTCTGAAAAAAGTACCCTTTTGCTTATTTTATCTCTTTTTCTTCTTTTAAAATCTCTGTAATTTAACTATTTCGTCAGGAATAAGTCATTTTTTAAAAATTATTTTCATCTTAAGTTTTAGTGCTAGCCTCCATCTTGGATTGAAAACTACTGGGTGACAAAATCTTATTTGACGCCATTTCAAAACCGCGCCCAAAAGATGTTTGGCGCGTAGAGTACTGATAACAAATTAGTTCCAAAAGAATTATAAATGCAATATTTTTTTTTACAACCTATTGATAGATTTCTGTAGCTTTTGTTTCGTTTTCTATTTGTTATTGTATATCACAGTAGACTTTATGCTATCCTTTGTTTTAATTGAACTTTCTTAAATAAAATTCAATAAAAATTAATTTTTATGGAATATTTAACTAATATTAAGTTGAAAAATAAAAGAAGTTGTGACGGATCTATACGGTCTTAAACTAACAGTCTCTATTTTTCTTAGAAGTTTTATTTATATCAACCAATCTCCACCGGGAGCCAAAGCGTGATTTATGCAAATGAGATATTTTATATAAGTTCGGGTTTCGCGAGTTAAAGTAGTAAAGTGAAAGAGAGAGTTAGTGAAGAGTTAGATTTTTGAAGTAAAATGAATTGAAGCATCGGTAAATCAACACGCAGTTGTTGACAGATTTAGTGAGTAGTGACGCGACGAGCTAAGCTGAAGAGCTGAAGATTGAAATTGGAAAGTCGAGTGTGGATCCTAGCCTTTATCCGATCCAGTCAGCATTAAGTTATTCAACACGACGGACCTGCCGAAGTACAAGATTAAGGTTAGTGATTTAAAACTTGTGAATACGTGTATGTGTGTTAGCTGTAATTGTACGTGCTGATCTTTCGTGGATTCAGTTCCGATTCCGTAGTTCCGCTAATAGTAACCCCTTCTCATACTCCACTGTGTTTTATTGTTCTTAAATTTGAATCGTGTGTGTGTGTAACTTTCCTTGATTAAGAGGTATCAATAAATATAGTGATTTGTAAGGATGTCTCTTGAATTCGTTAATCCGCCTACACGTCCAGAAACAAGTAACGGTAGACGGGGAGATGATAATCTTAGGGGAGGTAATATGTCACGACAAAGTGACAATAGAATACTCAACTGTGATTTGGTGAGACACACGTGAAAGGGCTTCTAGCTCTCTTAACATTTATCATATATTAATATGAGGATTTAGAACCAGATTATATATTCTACAAACATCAGACCCTATAATTTTACACAATGACCTTAGGCTGGGTCAAACCTCTACCACTAGATAGTTCGGCTTCCAAAATGTTTTCTACAAGGCATACTGCAATTCCATTTTCGAAACGGTAAACAAGGAGTCGTATCATTTGCATATAATTGTAGTTAAAAGTTGTCGAGATCTCCCTCTGATCGGTATAAAGAAGGTAAGAATTTTAAATCTTTTTACTCAAGATAATGAATAGTTATTTCTTTTGATTTAAAAAGAAATCATCATCATTCATATCTTCTACATTAGAATTTTAAAAATTTCTTAATAGTGTATTAAAATTAATGATTTTACTTAAGAATTTTTAAGAAGCAGACAAACTCATATCGAACTATGTTATTTGCAAACACTCTTTCTATTAAGCATTTGGACTTAAATTTCTAATGATATTAAAAGTTAAAATTTTAAATTCGTCAGATAATTTATGTATCATTAACTCGGAGGAAAAATCAAGTTCTTGAGAAATATCACACGAATATAATCAAAAGCATTTTAACTGCCACAACATTGGTTTATTTTTAAATTGACATCAATACAGAATTATAAGGAACCTATTGAAAAAGGACCTCTTAAAACTGAATCACGATGTGGTACTATCTAAGCTAATCACTTGTATGTCTAGCAAGCAGCGGTCTTGGAATTATATCTCAAGCTAGTAGTTTTAGACACATGACAACTGCAGTGCCATCTAGTACTAAAATATCTAGGCTCAGAAACTAAAAAAAATATTATGTTTTCAAACGCAATGGACTAAATCCAAGGCGGTCATATGATAATCAATTACATGCTCTATATTGAATTCAAGATTGGCATTAGACTTGCACTTGTTGTTCTACACATCTAAAGTTAAATAAAATTTCAAATTTGATAATTTGGTACAGATGTTCAAGTATTAAGGTTCATCGAAAAATTTTCAAAATAAAAAATAAGTAAACTTTAAAGTTGACAACAGCGAAACGCGTGAACTGATTGGCTGGAAAAACACGAGATTGTATTAATCACGTGATTATGACGTCCAATGAACTTATCTTACTGGCTGGAAACACGTGATTACAGTTATCAAGGGATTATGACGTCACATGAGTTTAACTTTTTCAGAACTATCTGTTTGCTAATATAAAAAATAATATAAGCCTTTCTGATACAAAAATGACGATTAAATCAGAATCTTACACAATATTGAAAATAAATCTAACCATGGCACATAAAAGTTATATTAAAAAATTATTTTCAGAATATCATCGTTCAGTGCTTTATTATATGTAATAAGATTATACTAAACTATTTATTACTGCAACACTTCCTAGTCATTATGATTTGTCACGTAATTTACATATAATTGTTCTAATTTAAGGATATCATGTTTGTGTTAGGGGTAGGAATCTTTTTTTTTTCCAAGTAATTCTATTACTAAATGAAAACTTTTATTTGTATCTTCTTTAGAGTAAAAATGTCATTTGAAAACAGAAGCGCTCTAAAAACTTTTTTTTTCTGGAAACTTTCTCTCATTTGAAATGACCTAGTTAAACGAAAGGCTTCACCTCATCTAAATACTAATTTTTTTCGGACGGAAAAAAAAATAGAATTGTTGATTTTTCTCAGTGAGAACTAGTTTGTTATTTAAAATATTTTTCACTTTTAAAGTAGATTTCTGTTTATTTGGTTTTTTTTTATCTTTTTTAGCACGACCTACTACGAAGACCCCTTATTTCCTCTGTACTTCCTTTTTACCCTGTAAACAAAAAGAAAAGGAAACTATTTGCGTAAAACGAGAGCAAGAAAATAGTTAAGTTTAAAGGTCACATTGTGATATTTAAAGAATGCTTACGAAGAAAAAAAAGTCACTAGTTTATTTGATTTAACTTAAAACTAGTTTATCTATTGTTTAACAAATCTAACAAAGCCTTACCAATGTCTTTCAAACGGAGATGCTTAAATAAAGATAGAGAATCTGAAACGTTTGAATAATTTGTAAGTGGTAATTATTTTTGTAAAACTAATATATTTATTTTTTAAGATATATTTTGTTAAATTAAAAGAGAATTAATAAATTCAGGAAATTTAAAATGGCGTCTAAAAATTTTGATTATCTGGATACGAAATATGAAATTTGTAAATTTTTTTTATTAAAACAAAAATAAAATGTGGAACAACAATTCAAGCAATTAATATTTTAAAATATCTCAAACCTAAATAATAAGTTATATGCAAAATAAAATTTTAAAGAAGTTTTTAAATTCTCTGAAATGCTGATGTTTAAACGACATTAAAGCTAAAACATCGAAATTCCAAAACGCTAAAATCATTGAAAATATTCATTAAAAACTCTTGTATAATATTCATCAGTCTTTAAATAAGTTTCCTTGCAGAAATTTGATCGAGCAATTTAATGCTTTCTTTGCCAGCACTTAAGCGTGGAGAGAAAAATATTAATTTCTGGATGTCAATTTGAATTTGAACAAGTGCAATTCTTTGCTGATGGAATTATGCAAATTATACAAGTAATGTAACAGCCAATCGCAGTTTTATATAGAGAAATATGTAAAACAGACGGATCGATAAGAACCCAGCATTGCGAAAAGTTATATTCTGAATAAGGTTACTATGGTTTACTAAAGAAGAATGGCTAAAAGTTAGCGCAGAAGTTCTGTAGAACACTTTGAAGCAAGACAGTCTATCACAGTTGTTTCCTTTTTCTTCGGCGTTCATCATTCCAATGTTTCACAGTTACGGAAACAAGTTAAAACAAATCAAACAGTTACCCAAAGACCTGTGGCCGGTCGTCCAAGGGTTATGACCCCCCCCCCTCACTTCTGTTGTAGCCAATCAGAATAGAAGAGTGATGTACATGTAACATCTATAGTTGCAGCATTATTGGTAACAATGTGCCACTACTGGGCAGTGAAGATTACACATAAAAGATTGCAAGCTCGTACCATGGATTTGTGTAATTTTATCTATTAAGTAATTCTGTCTGTTAAGTGGTTGAAAGACTTGGGAGTTAAGCGATGGAGAAATATAGCATCGAATAGGTCAAGCTGGTGTAAGCTGACTAAGACAGCCATTGCAGTTTACCACTTGTAGTGCTTGGAAAGAAGAATATAGAAAAACATGATTAGAAGGATATTCATTTTGGTCATTGTTATGTTCGCGGAATAAGTCGAAATTTGTTCTGAAGCCAGATGATAAGCGTATAAAGGGTCTGGAAAGAACATAGCATACGAAATTGATGCAAGAACATCATCGAGCATAACGCATTTCGAGGTGGAAGCATTATGATGTAGGCAGGGATTTCATTGCGATTTCACACTGACCTGTATATCTGTAGATCTGCAGACAAATATGTAATGGCTATCTAGTATCGAGATGAAGTCCTAGGATTTCTGTGAGCTCTGCAGCAAATGGTCCTGCTTTCTTTTCAATCAATGGCGATCGAGTCACCGTTTAGCTGACATCGTCAGCGAATATCTGAAGAATGAGAGGATTACGTATATGGATTGGCCATCATACTTCCTTGTCTTTAATCTCATTTAAACTCTTTGGGATGTCTTTCATCGTGCTACGTCTGTGTGCTTCCCACCCTAACCATTCACCCTGTGTCGCAAACGTTCTATAGGAAAAATGGTGACTGTTTTACTCTGCGATGATTGACCATCTTATTGAAGGCATGATTATGCACTGTAAACTTTGAACTTGAAGGATAGTCACATATCTTATAAATGTCGGTTTTGTTTGTTTGATTTGGATTACAACGTCATTTTGTTTATGCCTCCAATATGACTTCATCCATTAGTTTTAGCAAATTTAATATTGTGGATATCTTTGTATTTAGTTCTTTGTTTTGTTTCATACATAAACAATACTATTCTACTTTACAGTCACATTTCGAGTGACTTAGTTTGTAGATCTTTATCGTATTCTACTACTTCGTGCTTGATTCTTGGTTGCGATAATATCTGTTGTATTTTTCAAATCTGCTTTCTATTTTAATTTTTATGAATCATTATTCGAGACTATACATTTAGTAAGATTTTAACTTGGTTGAACTATTATTCAAAAACAGCAAAATAAGATAAATTAGGGGCTATGTAACTTAAAACTATATATATCTTTAAGCTCATGAACACCATAAATCTTTTGCATGTTACTTTGTAATTTTGAAAAACAAGAAGCAAATTTAATTTTTTTTAGTCATTTCAGTCAAGTAGTGTAGATAGAAACCCAACACCACAGCCCCATGTGGTATTGTCTGAATGTGATATAGGAGACGTAAAAATACATATTTTTTAATAATCATTAATTGACACAAGTTCTGCCAAATATATTTTAGATAATGGATTAAAATTCTAGATTTGAATTCACGAGGTTTGAATTCATTCATAGCGTTGCACTTAATGAACCAAGGAATAGGCTTAAAAATTAGAGTTTCCCATAATTATTTTAGAATCTTGTCAAAATTTTCAAACATCAGATTTCAGAATAAATAAATTCAAGAAGCATTAAATACGATAATGTGTCTATATTTTAAATATTATTTATTCTTTCTGCTGAGCTCGTCTGATGAAAAAGAATACAATCGTAAAAATGAAAATTAGAAAATAATTTAGGTTGGATTGGTGAAAGCAAGTATTGTTTTCTTTGTGTGCATACGTGTTTTTTATTTTGTTAATAGTATTTTAATTTATTTTATTAAAATTCTTTCACATCGTTGCCATTTTTTTTATTTGAAAGGAAATACCAGGAATTGCAACGATGTGAAAGTAGATAATCCATAACTCTCGGGAAACTTTTCAAAAATGAAATATTATCCATACTGTCAACGGTGAAATAAATTCAAAGCTATCCATCGAAAGTGTAAACAATAACGCATAGCAGTGTTGGACACTTTCAACAAGCTTCTCTCGACATAGGAAGGTCAAAAGCTTAAAGCAGCGGATGTTTGGGTACAGAGTGTCACCCTATAAATAATCCCGAAGATTTCATTGTGATTATAAACAATAAACGGATATCGTAGAATCATGTTTTGGGAAGCGGTGAATGAATCGAATTCTCATAACAGTATCAACAGCCCCCGAACTAAAACAGTCGAACAGAAATAGTTATGTGTCCCGAATAATTCATAACATTATTTTATTTGTGAAAATTACATCATAAGTTATTCAGATTTAACAATTGTACTGTAAGAAATCGGTAATAAATGAAAAGTTGAAGAGAAAAGTAGGAATTACTGAAAATGAGTATTCCTGTTAATGGCGACAAACAAACCCAAATGATATAAGGAATGAAGATACAGAAAGGATGAGTAATGTCTTATATACAAATTTGAATGTTTGTATATTTTTTTGAAATGTTTGTACTTTGTTTAGGAAATCTACACTGTTGATCGTATTTTTCTAAAGCAGGGGTTGGTAACCTTTTAGCTGTGGCATGTCAAAAAATCTAGCAATAGGATTCAGCGTGCCACTCAGTAGGATATTTTTGAAACAATTCGATTCCCAGAATAATGCATGCAGAATTAGAGAATAGAAGTCAAATAATAAAGATATTTACAGTTTTATTATATATTAGTTTTGAGCATCATTTAAATATATTTCTTAACATAAAAGTAAGCAGAATAAAAAATAACTACTTC
>BMAO01008572.1:0-18500 GCA_019973975.1 Trichonephila clavata
TTTGATCTAATTGAAATTTTGAAAAGCGCTACATGTATTCGCGATCAGCGTCAGATTTTACATCAGAAAATAGAGTTTGGTTGGAATAGGAGTTAGAAATTTTTTTCCGGTGTTCATGACGTCTCCCCTGCCAAATATCCAAGAAATGTGAAAATTTCTTATTGCAATAACTTTTGATCTAATTGAAATTTTGAAAAGCGCTACATGTATTCGCGATCAGCGTCGGATTTTACATCAGAAAATAGAGTTTGGTTGGAATAGGAGTTAGAAATTTTTTCCCTGTTCATGACGTCTCCCCTGCCAAATATCCAAAAAATGTGAAAATTTCTTATTGCAATAACTTTTGATCTAATTGAAATTTTGAAAAGCGCTACATGTATTCGCGATCAGCGTCGGATTTTACATCAGAAAATAGAGTTTGGTTGGAATAGGAGTTAGAAATTTTTCCCTGTTCATGACGTCTCCCCTGCCAAATATCCAAAAAATGTGAAAATTTTTATTGCAATAACTTTTGATCTAATTGAAATTTTGAAAAGCGCTACATGTATTCGCGATCAGCGTCGGATTTTACATCAGAAAATAGAGTTTGGTTGGAATAGGAGTTAGAAATTTTTTCCTGTTCATGACGTCTCCCCTGCCAAATATCCAAGAAATGTGAAAATTTCTTATTGCAATAACTTTTGATCTAATTGAAATTTTGAAAAGCGCTACATGTATTCGCGATCAGCGTCGGATTTTACATCAGAAAATAGAGTTTGGTTGGAATAGGAGTTAGAAATTTTTTCCCTGTTCATGACGTCTCCCCTGCCAAATATCCAAAAAATGTGAAAATTTCTTATTGCAATAACTTTTGATCTAATTGAAATTTTGAAAAGCGCTACATGTATTCGCGATCAGCGTCGGATTTTACATCAGAAAATAGAGTTTGGTTGGAATAGGAGTTAGAAATTTTTTCCCTGTTCATGACGTCTCCCCTGCCAAATATCCAAGAAAATGTGAAAATTTCTTATTGCAATAACTTTTGATCTAATTGAAATTTTGAAAAGCGCTACATGTATTCGCGATCAGCGTCGGATTTTACATCAGAAAATAGAGTTTGGTTGGAATAGGAGTTAGAAATTTTTTCCCTGTTCATGACGTCTCCCCTGCCAAATATCCAAGAAATGTGAAAATTTCTTATTGCAATAACTTTTGATCTAATTGAAATTTTGAAAAGCGCTACATGTATTCGCGATCAGCGTCGGATTTTACATCAGAAAATAGAGTTTGGTTGGAATAGGAGTTAGAAATTTTTTCCCTGTTCATGACGTCTCCCCTGCCAAATATCCAAGAAATGTGAAAATTTCTTATTGCAATAACTTTTGATCTAATTGAAATTTTGAAAAGCGCTACATGTATTCGCGATCAGCGTCGGATTTTACATCAGAAAATAGAGTTTGGTTGGAATAGGAGTTAGAAATTTTTTCCCTGTTCATGACGTCTCCCCTGCCAAATATCCAAAAAATGTGAAAATTTCTTATTGCAATAACTTTTGATCTAATTGAAATTTTGAAAAGCGCTACATGTATTCGCGATCAGCGTCGGATTTTACATCAGAAAATAGAGTTTGGTTGGAATAGGAGTTAGAAATTTTTTCCCTGTTCATGACGTCTCCCCTGCCAAATATCCAAGAAATGTGAAAATTTCTTATTGCAATAACTTTTGATCTAATTGAAATTTTGAAAAGCGCTACATGTATTCGCGATCAGCGTCGGATTTTACATCAGAAAATAGAGTTTGGTTGGAATAGGAGTTAGAAATTTTTTCCCTGTTCATGACGTCTCCCCTGCCAAATATCCAAGAAATGTGAAAATTTCTTATTGCAATAACTTTTGATCTAATTGAAATTTTGAAAAGCGCTACATGTATTCGCGATCAGCGTCGGATTTTACATCAGAAAATAGAGTTTGGTTGGAATAGGAGTTAGAAATTTTTTCCCTGTTCATGACGTCTCCCCTGCCAAATATCCAAAAAATGTGAAAATTTCTTATTGCAATAACTTTTGATCTAATTGAAATTTTGAAAAGCGCTACATGTATTCGCGATCAGCGTCGGATTTTACATCAGAAAATAGAGTTTGGTTGGAATAGGAGTTAGAAATTTTTTCCCTGTTCATGACGTCTCCCCTGCCAAATATCCAAAAAAATGTGAAAATTTTTATTGCAATAACTTTTGATCTAATTGAAATTTTGAAAAGCGCTACATGTATTCGCGATCAGCGTCGGATTTTACATCAGAAAATAGAGTTTGGTTGGAATAGGAGTTAGAAATTTTTTCCCTGTTCATGACGTCTCCCCTGCCAAATATCCAAGAAATGTGAAAATTTCTTATTGCAATAACTTTTGATCTAATTGAAATTTTGAAAAGCGCTACATGTATTCGCGATCAGCGTCGGATTTTACATCAGAAAATAGAGTTTGGTTGGAATAGGAGTTAGAAATTTTTTCCCTGTTCATGACGTCTCCCCTGCCAAATATCCAAGAAATGTGAAAATTTCTTATTGCAATAACTTTTGATCTAATTGAAATTTTGAAAAGCGCTACATGTATTCGCGATCAGCGTCGGATTTTACATCAGAAAATAGAGTTTGGTTGGAATAGGAGTTAGAAATTTTTTCCCTGTTCATGACGTCTCCCCTGCCAAATATCCAAGAAATGTGAAAATTTTTATTGCAATAACTTTTGATCTAATTGAAATTTTGAAAAGCGCTACATGTATTCGCGATCAGCGTCGGATTTTACATCAGAAAATAGAGTTTGGTTGGAATAGGAGTTAGAAAATTTTTCCCTGTTCATGACGTCTCCCCTGCCAAATATCCAAAAATGTGAAAATTTTTATTGCAATAACTTTTGATCTAATTGAAATTTTGAAAAGCGCTACATGTATTCGTGATCAGCGTCGGATTTTACATCAGAAAATAGAGTTTGGTTGGAATAGGAGTTAGAAATTTTTTCCCTGTTCATGACGTCTCCCCTGCCAAATATCCAAGAAATGTGAAAATTTCTTATTGCATAACTTTTGATCTAATTGAAATTTTGAAAAGCGCTACATGTATTCGCGATCAGCGTCGGATTTTACATCAGAAAATAGAGTTTGGTTGGAATAGGAGTTAGAAATTTTTCCCTGTTCATGACGTCTCCCCTGCCAAATATCCAAGAAATGTGAAAATTTCTTATTGCAATAACTTTTGATCTAATTGAAATTTTGAAAAGCGCTACATGTATTCGCGATCAGCGTCGGATTTTACATCAGAAAATAGAGTTTGGTTGGAATAGGAGTTAGAAATTTTTCCCTGTTCATGAACGTCTCCCCTGCCAAATATCCAAGAAAATGTGAAAATTTCTTATTGCAATAACTTTTGATCTAATTGAATTTTGAAAAGCGCTACATGTATTCGCGATCAGCGTCGGATTTTACATCAGAAAATAGAGTTTGGTTTGGAATAGAGTTAGAAATTTTTTCCCTGTTTCATGACGTCCTCCCTGCCAAATATCCAAAAAATGTGAAAATTTTATTGCAATAACTTTTGATCTAATTGAAATTTTGAAAAGCGCTACATGTATTCGCTGATCAGCGTCGGACTTTACATCAGAAAATAGAGTTTGGTTGGAATAGGAGTTAGAAATTTTTTCCCTGTTCATTGACGTCTCCCCTGCCAAATATCCAAAAAATGTGAAAATTTCTTATTGCAATAACTTTTGATCTAATTGAAATTTTGAAAAGTGCTACATGTATTCGCGATCAGCGTCGGATTTTACATCAGAAAATAGAGTTTGGTTGAATAGGAGTTAGAAATTTTTTCCCTGTTCATGACGTCTCCCCTGCCAAATATCCAAGAAATGTGAAAATTTCTTATTGCAATAACTTTTGATCTAATTGAAATTTTGAAAAGCGCTACATGTATTCGCGATCAGCGTCGGATTTTACATCAGAAAATAGAGTTTGGTTGGAATAGGAGTTAGAAATTTTTCCCTGTTCATGACGTCTCCCCTGCCAAATATCCAAAAAATGTGAAAATTTCTTATTGCAATAACTTTTGATCTAATTGAAATTTTGAAAAGCGCTACATGTATTCGCGATCAGCGTCGGATTTTACATCAGAAAATAGAGTTTGGTTGGAATAGGAGTTAGAAATTTTTTCCCTGTTCATGACGTCTCCCCTGCCAAATATCCAAGAAATGTGAAAATTTCTTATTGCAATAACTTTTGATCTAATTGAAATTTTGAAAAGCGCTACATGTATTCGCGATCAGCGTCGGATTTTACATCAGAAAATAGAGTTTGGTTGGAATAGGAGTTAGAAATTTTTTCCCTGTTCATGACGTCTCCCCTGCCAAATATCCAAAAATGTGAAAATTTCTTATTGCAATAACTTTTGATCTAATTGAAATTTTGAAAAGCGCTACATGTATTCGCGATCAGCGTCGGATTTTACATCAGAAAATAGAGTTTGGTTGGAATAGGAGTTAGAAATTTTTTCCCTGTTCATGACGTCTCCCCTGCCAAATATCCAAAAATGTGAAAATTTCTTATTGCAATAACTTTTGATCTAATTGAAATTTTGAAAAGCGCTACATGTATTCGCGATCAGCGTCGGATTTACATCAGAAAATAGAGTTTGGTTGGAATAGGAGTTAGAAATTTTTTCCCTGTTCATGACGTCTCCCCTGCCAAATATCCAAGAAATGTGAAAATTTCTTATTGCAATAACTTTTGATCTAATTGAAATTTTGAAAAGCGCTACATGTATTCGCGATCAGCGTCGGATTTACATCAGAAAATAGAGTTTGGTTGGAATAGGAGTTAGAAATTTTTTCCCTGTTCATGACGTCTCCCCTGCCAAATATCCAAAAAATGTGAAAATTTTTTATTGCAATAACTTTTGATCTAATTGAAATTTTGAAAAGCGCTACATGTATTCGCGATCAGCGTCGGATTTTACATCAGAAAATAGAGTTTGGTTGGAATAGGAGTTAGAAATTTTTTCCCTGTTCATGACGTCTCCCCTGCCAAATATCCAAGAAAATGTGAAAATTTCTTATTGCAATAACTTTTGATCTAATTGAATTTTGAAAAGCGCTACATGTATTCGCGATCAGCGTCGGATTTTACATCAGAAAATAGAGTTTGGTTGGAATAGGAGTTAGAAATTTTTTCCCTGTTCATGACGTCTCCCCTGCCAAATATCCAAGAAATGTGAAAATTTTTTATTGCAATAACTTTTGATCTAATTGAAATTTTGAAAAGCGCTACATGTATTCGCGATCAGCGTCGGATTTTACATCAGAAAATAGAGTTTGGTTGGAATAGGAGTTAGAAATTTTTTCCCTGTTCATGACGTCTCCCCTGCCAAATATCCAAAAAATGTGAAAATTTCTTATTGCAATAACTTTTGATCTAATTGAAATTTTGAAAAGTGCTACATGTATTCGCGATCAAGCGTCGGACTTTACATCAGAAAATAGAGTTTGGTTGGAATAGGAGTTAGAAATTTTTTCCCTGTTCATGACGTCTCCCCTGCCAAATATCCAAGAAAATGTGAAAATTTCTTATTGCAATAACTTTTGATCTAATTGAAATTTTGAAAAGCGCTACATGTATTCGCGATCAGCGTCGGATTTTACATCAGAAAATAGAGTTTGGTTGGAATAGGAGTTAGAAATTTTTCCCTGTTCATGACGTCTCCCCTGCCAAATATCCAAGAAATGTGAAAATTTCTTATTGCAATAACTTTTGATCTAATTGAAATTTTGAAAAGCGCTACATGTATTCGCGATCAGCGTCGGATTTACATCAGAAAATAGAGTTTGGTTGAATAGGAGTTAGAAATTGTTTCCCTGTTCATGACGTCTCCCCTGCCAAATATCCAAAAAATGTGAAAATTTTTATTGCAATAACTTTTGATCTAATTGAAATTTTGAAAAGGCTACATGTATTCGCGATCAGCGTCGGATTTTACATCAGAAAATAGAGTTTGGTTGGAATAGGAGTTAGAAATTTTTCCCTGTTCATGACGTCTCCCCTGCCAAATATCCAAAAAATGTGAAAATTTTTTATTGCAATAACTTTTGATCTAATTGAAATTTTGAAAAGCGCTACATGTATTCGCGATCAGCGTCGGATTTTACATCAGAAAATAGAGTTTGGTTGGAATAGGAGTTAGAAATTTTTCCCTGTTCATGACGTCTCCCCTGCCAAATATCCAAGAAATGTGAAAAATTTTTATTGCAATAACTTTTGATCTAATTGAAATTTGAAAAGCGCTACATGTATTCGCGATCAGCGTCGGATTTTACATCAGAAAATGGAGTTTCGTTGGAATAGGAGTTAGAAATTTTTTCCCTGTTCATGACGTCTCCCCTGCCAAATATCCAAAAATGTGAAAATTTTTATTGCAATAACTTTTGATCTAATTGAAATTTTGAAAAGCGCTACATGTATTCGCGATCAGCGTCGGATTTTACATCAGAAAATAGAGTTTGGTTGGAATAGGAGTTAGAAAATTTTTTCCCTGTTCATGACGTCTCCCCTGCCAAATATCCAAGAAATGTGAAAATTTCTTATTGCAATAACTTTTGATCTAATTGAATTTTGAAAAGCGCTACATGTATTCGCGATCAGCGTCGGATTTTACATCAGAAAATAGAGTTTGGTTGGAATAGGAGTTAGAAATTTTTTCCCTGTTCATGACGTCTCCCTGCCAAATATCCAAAAATGTGAAAATTTCTTATTGCAATAACTTTTGATCTAATTGAAATTTTGAAAAGTGCTACATGTATTCGCGATCAGCGTCGGATTTACATCAGAAAATAGAGTTTGGTTGGAATAGGAGTTAGAAATTTTTTCCCTGTTCATGACGTCTCCCCTGCCAAATATCCAAAAAATGTGAAAATTTCTTATTGCAATAACTTTTGATCTAATTGAAATTTTGAAAAGCGCTACATGTATTCGTGATCAGCGTCGGACTTTACATCAGAAAATAGAGTTTGGTTGGAATAGGAGTTAGAAATTTTTTCCCTGTTCATGACGTCTCCCCTGCCAAATATCCAAGAAATGTGAAAATTTTTATTGCAATAACTTTTGATCTAATTGAAATTTTGAAAAGCGCTACATGTATTCGCGATCAGCGTCGGATTTTACATCAGAAAATAGAGTTTGGTTGGAATAGGAGTTAGAAATTGTTTCCCTGTTCATGACGTCTCCCCTGCCAAATATCCAAAAAATGTGAAAATTTTTATTGCAATAACTTTTGATCTAATTGAAATTTTGAAAAGTGCTACATGTATTCGTGATCAGCGTCGGATTTTACATCAGAAAATAGAGTTTGGTTGGAATAGGAGTTAGAAATTTTTTCCCTGTTCATGACGTCTCCCCTGCCAAATATCCAAGAAATGTGAAAATTTCTTATTGCAATAACTTTTGATCTAATTGAAATTTTGAAAAGCGCTACATGTATTCGCGATCAGCGTCGGATTTTACATCAGAAAATAGAGTTTGGTTGGAATAGGAGTTAGAAATTTTTTCCCTGTTCATGACGTCTCCCCTGCCAAATATCCAAAAAATGTGAAAATTTCTTATTGCAATAACTTTTGATCTAATTGAAATTTTGAAAAGCGCTACATGTATTCGCGATCAGCGTCGGACTTTAAATCAGAAAATAGAGTTTGGTTGGAATAGGAGTTAGAAATTTTTTCCCTGTTCATGACGTCTCCCCTGCCAAATATCCAAGAAATGTGAAAATTTCTTATTGCAATAACTTTTGATCTAATTGAAATTTTGAAAAGCGCTACATGTATTCGCGATCAGCGTCGGATTTTACATCAGAAAATAGAGTTTGTTGGAATAGGAGTTAGAAATTTTTTCCCTGTTCATGACGTCTCCCCTGCCAAATATCCAAAAATGTGAAAATTTCTTATTGCAATAACTTTTGATCTAATTGAAATTTTGAAAAGCGCTACATGTATTCGCGATCAGCGTCGGATTTTACATCAGAAAATAGAGTTTGGTTGGAATAGGAGTTAGAAATTTTTTCCCTGTTCATGACGTCTCCCCTGCCAAATATCCAAAAAATGTGAAAATTTCTTATTGCAATAACTTTTGATCTAATTGAAATTTTGAAAAGCGCTACATGTATTCGCGATCAGCGTCGGATTTACATCAGAAAATAGAGTTTGTTGGAATAGGAGTTAGAAATTTTTTCCCTGTTCATGACGTCTCCCCTGCCAAATATCCAAAAAATGTGAAAATTTCTTATTGCAATAACTTTTGATCTAATTGAAATTTTGAAAAGCGCTACATGTATTCGCGATCAGCGTCGGATTTTACATCAGAAAATAGAGTTTGGTTGGAATAGGAGTTAGAAATTGTTTCCCTGTTCATGACGTCTCCCCTGCCAAATATCCAAAAAATGTGAAAATTTCTTATTGCAATAACTTTTGATCTAATTGAAATTTTGAAAAGCGCTACATGTATTCGCGATCAGCGTCGGATTTTACATCAGAAAATAGAGTTTGGTTGGAATAGGAGTTAGAAATTTTTTCCCTGTTCATGACGTCTCCCCTGCCAAATATCCAAGAAATGTGAAAATTTCTTATTGCAATAACTTTTGATCTAATTGAAATTTTGAAAAGCGCTACATGTATTCGCGATCAGCGTCGGATTTTACATCAGAAAATAGAGTTTGGTTGGAATAGGAGTTAGAAATTTTTTCCCTGTTCATGACGTCTCCCCTGCCAAATATCCAAGAAATGTGAAAATTTCTTATTGCAATAACTTTTGATCTAATTGAAATTTTGAAAAGCGCTACATGTATTCGCGATCAGCGTCGGATTTTACATCAGAAAATAGAGTTTGGTTGGAATAGGAGTTAGAAATTTTTTCCCTGTTCATGACGTCTCCCCTGCCAAATATCCAAAAAATGTGAAAATTTCTTATTGCAATAACTTTTGATCTAATTGAAATTTTGAAAAGTGCTACATGTATTCGCGATCAGCGTCGGATTTACATCAGAAAATAGAGTTTGGTTGGAATAGGAGTTAGAAATTTTTTCCCTGTTCATGACGTCTCCCCTGCCAAATATCCAAAAAATGTGAAAATTTTTATTGCAATAACTTTTGATCTAATTGAAATTTTGAAAAGCGCTACATGTATTCGCGATCAGCGTCGGATTTACATCAGAAAATAGAGTTTGGTTGGAATAGGAGTTAGAAATTTTTTCCCTGTTCATGACGTCTCCCCTGCCAAATATCCAAAAAATGTGAAAATTTCTTATTGCAATAACTTTTGATCTAATTGAAATTTTGAAAAGCGCTACATGTATTCGCGATCAGCGTCGGATTTTACATCAGAAAATAGAGTTTGGTTGGAATAGGAGTTAGAAATTTTTTCCCTGTTCATGACGTCTCCCCTGCAAATATCCAAGAAATGTGAAAATTTCTTATTGCAATAACTTTTGATCTAATTGAAATTTTGAAAAGCGCTACATGTATTCGCGATCAGCGTCGGATTTTACATCAGAAAATAGAGTTTGTTGGAATAGGAGTTAGAAATTGTTTCCCTGTTCATGACGTCTCCCCTGCCAAATATCCAAAAAATGTGAAAATTTCTTATTGCAATAACTTTTGATCTAATTGAAATTTTGAAAAGCGCTACATGTATTCGTGATCAGCGTCGGATTTTACATCAGAAAATAGAGTTTGGTTGGAATAGGAGTTAGAAATTTTTTCCCTGTTCATGACGTCTCCCTGCCAAATATCAAAAAATGTGAAAATTTCTTATTGCAATAACTTTTGATCTAATTGAAATTTTGAAAAGCGCTACATGTATTCGCGATCAGCGTCGGATTTTACATCAGAAAATAGAGTTTGGTTGGAATAGGAGTTAGAAATTTTTTCCCTGTTCATGACGTCTCCCCTGCCAAATATCCAAAAAATGTGAAAATTTCTTATTGCAATAACTTTTGATCTAATTGAAATTTTGAAAAGCGCTACATGTATTCGCGATCAGCGTCGGATTTTACATCAGAAAATAGAGTTTGGTTGGAATAGGAGTTAGAAATTTTTTCCCTGTTCATGACGTCTCCCCTGCCAAATATCCAAGAAATGTGAAAATTTCTTATTGCAATAACTTTTGATCTAATTGAAATTTTGAAAAGCGCTACATGTATTCGCGATCAGCGTCGGAATTTACATCAGAAAATAGAGTTTGGTTGGAATAGGAGTTAGAAATTTTTTCCCTGTTCATGACGTCTCCCCTGCCAAATATCCAAAAAATGTGAAAATTTCTTATTGCAATAACTTTTGATCTAATTGAAATTTTGAAAAGTGCTACATGTATTCGTGATCAGCGTCGGACTTTACATCAGAAAATAGAGTTTGGTTGGAATAGGAGTTAGAAATTTTTCCCTGTTCATGACGTCTCCCCTGCCAAATATCCAAGAAATGTGAAAATTTCTTATTGCAATAACTTTTGATCTAATTGAAATTTTGAAAAGCGCTACATGTATTCGCGATCAGCGTCGGATTTTACATCAGAAAATAGAGTTTGGTTGGAATAGGAGTTAGAAATTTTTTCCCTGTTCATGACGTCTCCCCTGCCAAATATCCAAAAAATGTGAAAATTTTTATTGCAATAACTTTTGATCTAATTGAAATTTTGAAAAGCGCTACATGTATTCGCGATCAGCGTCGGATTTTACATCAGAAAATAGAGTTTGGTTGGAATAGGAGTTAGAAATTTTTCCCTGTTCATGACGTCTCCCCTGCCAAATATCCAAAAATGTGAAAATTTCTTATTGCAATAACTTTTGATCTAATTGAAATTTTGAAAAGCGCTACATGTATTCGCGATCAGCGTCGGATTTTACATCAGAAAATAGAGTTTGGTTGGAATAGGAGTTAGAAATTTTTTTCCCTGTTCATGACGTCTCCCCTGCCAAATATCCAAGAAATGTGAAAATTTCTTATTGCAATAACTTTTGATCTAATTGAAATTTTGAAAAGCGCTACATGTATTCGCGATCAGCGTCGGATTTTACATCAGAAAATAGAGTTTGGTTGGAATAGGAGTTAGAAATTTTTCCCTGTTCATGACGTCTCCCCTGCCAAATATCCAAAAATGTGAAAATTTCTTATTGCAATAACTTTTGATCTAATTGAAATTTTGAAAAGTGCTACATGTATTCGTGATCAGCGTCGGATTTTACATCAGAAAATAGAGTTTGGTTGGAATAGGAGTTAGAAATTTTTCCCTGTTCATGACGTCTCCCCTGCCAAATATCCAAGAAATGTGAAAATTTCTTATTGCAATAACTTTTGATCTAATTGAAATTTTGAAAAGCGCTACATGTATTCGCGATCAGCGTCGGATTTTACATCAGAAAATAGAGTTTGGTTGGAATAGGAGTTAGAAATTTTTTCCCTGTTCATGACGTCTCCCCTGCCAAATATCCAAGAAATGTGAAAATTTCTTATTGCAATAACTTTTGATCTAATTGAAATTTTGAAAAGCGCTACATGTATTCGCGATCAGCGTCGGATTTTACATCAGAAAATAGAGTTTGGTTGGAATAGGAGTTAGAAATTGTTTCCCTGTTCATGACGTCTCCCCTGCCAAATATCCAAAAAATGTGAAAATTTTTATTGCAATAACTTTTGATCTAATTGAAATTTTGAAAAGTGCTACATGTATTCGCGATCAGCGTCGGATTTTACATCAGAAAATAGAGTTTGGTTGGAATAGGAGTTAGAAATTTTTCCCTGTTCATGACGTCTCCCCTGCCAAATATCCAAGAAATGTGAAAATTTCTTATTGCAATAACTTTTGATCTAATTGAAATTTTGAAAAGCGCTACATGTATTCGCGATCAGCGTCGGATTTTACATCAGAAAATAGAGTTTGGTTGGAATAGGAGTTAGAAATTTTTCCCTGTTCATGACGTCTCCCCTGCCAAATATCCAAAAAATGTGAAAATTTCTTATTGCAATAACTTTTGATCTAATTGAAATTTTGAAAAGCGCTACATGTATTCGCGATCAGCGTCGGATTTTACATCAGAAAATAGAGTTTGGTTGGAATAGGAGTTAGAAATTTTTTCCCTGTTCATGACGTCTCCCCTGCCAAATATCCAAGAAATGTGAAAAATTCTTATTGCAATAACTTTTGATCTAATTGAAATTTTGAAAAGCGCTACATGTATTCGCGATCAGCGTCGGATTTTACATCAGAAAATAGAGTTTGGTTGGAATAGGAGTTAGAAATTTTTTCCCTGTTCATGACGTCTCCCCTGCCAAATATCCAAAAAATGTGAAAATTTTTATTGCAATAACTTTTGATCTAATTGAAATTTTGAAAAGCGCTACATGTATTCGCGATCAGCGTCGGATTTTACATCAGAAAATAGAGTTTGGTTGGAATAGGAGTTAGAAATTTTTCCCTGTTCATGACGTCTCCCCTGCCAAATATCCAAGAAATGTGAAAATTTCTTATTGCAATAACTTTTGATCTAATTGAAATTTTGAAAAGCGCTACATGTATTCGCGATCAGCGTCGGATTTTACATCAGAAAATAGAGTTTGGTTGGAATAGGAGTTAGAAATTTTTCCCTGTTCATGACGTCTCCCCTGCCAAATATCCAAAAAATGTGAAAATTTTTATTGCAATAACTTTTGATCTAATTGAAATTTTGAAAAGTGCTACATGTATTCGTGATCAGCGTCGGACTTTACATCAGAAAATAGAGTTTGGTTGGAATAGGAGTTAGAAATTTTTTCCCTGTTCATGACGTCTCCCCTGCCAAATATCCAAAAATGTGAAAATTTCTTATTGCAATAACTTTTGATCTAATTGAAATTTTGAAAAGCGCTACATGTATTCGCGATCAGCGTCGGATTTTACATCAGAAAATAGAGTTTGGTTGGAATAGGAGTTAGAAATTTTTTCCCTGTTCATGACGTCTCCCCTGCCAAATATCCAAGAAATGTGAAAATTTCTTATTGCAATAACTTTTGATCTAATTGAAATTTTGAAAAGCGCTACATGTATTCGCGATCAGCGTCGGATTTTACATCAGAAAATAGAGTTTGGTTGGAATAGGAGTTAGAAATTGTTTCCCTGTTCATGACGTCTCCCCTGCCAAATATCCAAAAAATGTGAAAATTTCTTATTGCAATAACTTTTGATCTAATTGAAATTTTGAAAAGCGCTACATGTATTCGCGATCAGCGTCGGATTTTACATCAGAAAATAGAGTTTGGTTGGAATAGGAGTTAGAAATTTTTTCCCTGTTCATGACGTCTCCCCTGCCAAATATCCAAGAAATGTGAAAATTTCTTATTGCAATAACTTTTGATCTAATTGAAATTTTGAAAAGCGCTACATGTATTCGCGATCAGCGTCGGATTTTACATCAGAAAATAGAGTTTGGTTGGAATAGGAGTTAGAAATTTTTTCCCTGTTCATGACGTCTCCCCTGCCAAATATCCAAAAAATGTGAAAATTTTTATTGCAATAACTTTTGATCTAATTGAAATTTTGAAAAGCGCTACATGTATTCGCGATCAGCGTCGGATTTTACATCAGAAAATAGAGTTTGGTTGGAATAGGAGTTAGAAATTTTTTCCCTGTTCATGACGTCTCCCCTGCCAAATATCCAAGAAATGTGAAAATTTCTTATTGCAATAACTTTTGATCTAATTGAAATTTTGAAAAGCGCTACATGTATTCGCGATCAGCGTCGGATTTTACATCAGAAAATAGAGTTTGGTTGGAATAGGAGTTAGAAATTTTTTCCCTGTTCATGACGTCTCCCCTGCCAAATATCCAAAAAATGTGAAAATTTCTTATTGCAATAACTTTTGATCTAATTGAAATTTTGAAAAGCGCTACATGTATTCGCGATCAGCGTCGGATTTTACATCAGAAAATAGAGTTTGGTTGGAATAGGAGTTAGAAATTTTTTCCCTGTTCATGACGTCTCCCCTGCCAAATATCCAAAAATGTGAAAATTTTTATTGCAATAACTTTTGATCTAATTGAAATTTTGAAAAGCGCTACATGTATTCGCGATCAGCGTCGGATTTTACATCAGAAAATAGAGTTTGGTTGGAATAGGAGTTAGAAATTTTTTCCCTGTTCATGACGTCTCCCCTGCCAAATATCCAAAAAATGTGAAAATTTCTTATTGCAATAACTTTTGATCTAATTGAAATTTTGAAAAGCGCTACATGTATTCGCGATCAGCGTCGGATTTTACATCAGAAAATAGAGTTTGGTTGGAATAGGAGTTAGAAATTTTTTCCCTGTTCATGACGTCTCCCCTGCCAAATATCCAAAAAATGTGAAAATTTCTTATTGCAATAACTTTTGATCTAATTGAAATTTTGAAAAGCGCTACATGTATTCGCGATCAGCGTCGGATTTTACATCAGAAAATAGAGTTTGGTTGGAATAGGAGTTAGAAATTTTTTCCCTGTTCATGACGTCTCCCCTGCCAAATATCCAAAAAATGTGAAAATTTCTTATTGCAATAACTTTTGATCTAATTGAAATTTTGAAAAGCGCTACATGTATTCGCGATCAGCGTCGGATTTTACATCAGAAAATAGAGTTTGGTTGGAATAGGAGTTAGAAATTTTTCCCTGTTCATGACGTCTCCCCTGCCAAATATCCAAGAAATGTGAAAATTTCTTATTGCAATAACTTTTGATCTAATTGAAATTTTGAAAAGCGCTACATGTATTCGCGATCAGCGTCGGATTTTACATCAGAAAATAGAGTTTGGTTGGAATAGGAGTTAGAAATTTTTTCCCTGTTCATGACGTCTCCCCTGCCAAATATCCAAAAATGTGAAAATTTCTTATTGCAATAACTTTTGATCTAATTGAAATTTTGAAAAGCGCTACATGTATTCGCGATCAGCGTCGGATTTTACATCAGAAAATAGAGTTTGGTTGGAATAGGAGTTAGAAATTTTTCCCTGTTCATGACGTCTCCCCTGCCAAATATCCAAAAAATGTGAAAATTTCTTATTGCAATAACTTTTGATCTAATTGAAATTTTGAAAAGTGCTACATGTATTCGTGATCAGCGTCGGATTTTACATCAGAAAATAGAGTTTGGTTGGAATAGGAGTTAGAAATTTTTCCCTGTTCATGACGTCTCCCCTGCCAAATATCCAAGAAATGTGAAAATTTCTTATTGCAATAACTTTTGATCTAATTGAAATTTTGAAAAGCGCTACATGTATTCGCGATCAGCGTCGGATTTTACATCAGAAAATAGAGTTTGGTTGGAATAGGAGTTAGAAATTTTTTCCCTGTTCATGACGTCTCCCCTGCCAAATATCCAAAAATGTGAAAATTTTTATTGCAATAACTTTTGATCTAATTGAAATTTTGAAAAGCGCTACATGTATTCGCGATCAGCGTCGGATTTTACATCAGAAAATAGAGTTTGGTTGGAATAGGAGTTAGAAATTTTTTCCCTGTTCATGACGTCTCCCCTGCCAAATATCCAAGAAATGTGAAAATTTCTTATTGCAATAACTTTTGATCTAATTGAAATTTTGAAAAGCGCTACATGTATTCGCGATCAGCGTCGGATTTTACATCAGAAAATAGAGTTTGGTTGGAATAGGAGTTAGAAATTTTTTCCCTGTTCATGACGTCTCCCCTGCCAAATATCCAAAAAATGTGAAAATTTCTTATTGCAATAACTTTTGATCTAATTGAAATTTTGAAAAGCGCTACATGTATTCGCGATCAGCGTCGGATTTTACATCAGAAAATAGAGTTTGGTTGGAATAGGAGTTAGAAATTTTTTCCCTGTTCATGACGTCTCCCCTGCCAAATATCCAAGAAATGTGAAAATTTCTTATTGCAATAACTTTTGATCTAATTGAAATTTTGAAAAGCGCTACATGTATTCGCGATCAGCGTCGGATTTTACATCAGAAAATAGAGTTTGGTTGGAATAGGAGTTAGAAATTTTTTCCCTGTTCATGACGTCTCCCCTGCCAAATATCCAAAAAATGTGAAAATTTCTTATTGCAATAACTTTTGATCTAATTGAAATTTTGAAAAGCGCTACATGTATTCGTGATCAGCGTCGGACTTTACATCAGAAAATAGAGTTTGGTTGGAATAGGAGTTAGAAATTTTTTCCCTGTTCATGACGTCTCCCCTGCCAAATATCCAAGAAATGTGAAAATTTCTTATTGCAATAACTTTTGATCTAATTGAAATTTTGAAAAGCGCTACATGTATTCGCGATCAGCGTCGGATTTTACATCAGAAAATAGAGTTTGGTTGGAATAGGAGTTAGAAATTTTTTCCCTGTTCATGACGTCTCCCCTGCCAAATATCCAAAAAATGTGAAAATTTTTATTGCAATAACTTTTGATCTAATTGAAATTTTGAAAAGCGCTACATGTATTCGCGATCAGCGTCGGATTTTACATCAGAAAATAGAGTTTGGTTGGAATAGGAGTTAGAAATTTTTTCCCTGTTCATGACGTCTCCCCTGCCAAATATCCAAAAATGTGAAAATTTCTTATTGCAATAACTTTTGATCTAATTGAAATTTTGAAAAGCGCTACATGTATTCGCGATCAGCGTCGGATTTTACATCAGAAAATAGAGTTTGGTTGGAATAGGAGTTAGAAATTTTTTCCCTGTTCATGACGTCTCCCCTGCCAAATATCCAAAAAATGTGAAAATTTTTATTGCAATAACTTTTGATCTAATTGAAATTTTGAAAAGCGCTACATGTATTCGCGATCAGCGTCGGATTTTACATCAGAAAATAGAGTTTGGTTGGAATAGGAGTTAGAAATTTTTCCCTGTTCATGACGTCTCCCTGCCAAATATCCAAAAATGTGAAAATTTCTTATTGCAATAACTTTTGATCTAATTGAAATTTTGAAAAGCGCTACATGTATTCGCGATCAGCGTCGGATTTTACATCAGAAAATAGAGTTTGGTTGGAATAGGAGTTAGAAATTTTTCCCTGTTCATGACGTCTCCCCTGCCAAATATCCAAGAAATGTGAAAATTTCTTATTGCAATAACTTTTGATCTAATTGAAATTTTGAAAAGCGCTACATGTATTCGCGATCAGCGTCGGATTTTACATCAGAAAATAGAGTTTGGTTGGAATAGGAGTTAGAAATTTTTCCCTGTTCATGACGTCTCCCCTGCCAAATATCCAAAAATGTGAAAATTTCTTATTGCAATAACTTTTGATCTAATTGAAATTTTGAAAAGCGCTACATGTATTCGTGATCAGCGTCGGATTTTACATCAGAAAATAGAGTTTGGTTGGAATAGGAGTTAGAAATTTTTTCCTGTTCATGACGTCTCCCCTGCCAAATATCCAAGAAATGTGAAAATTTCTTATTGCAATAACTTTTGATCTAATTGAAATTTTGAAAAGCGCTACATGTATTCGCGATCAGCGTCGGATTTTACATCAGAAAATAGAGTTTGGTTGGAATAGGAGTTAGAAATTTTTTCCCTGTTCATGACGTCTCCCCTGCCAAATATCCAAAAATGTGAAAATTTCTTATTGCAATAACTTTTGATCTAATTGAAATTTTGAAAAGCGCTACATGTATTCGCGATCAGCGTCGGATTTACATCAGAAAATAGAGTTTGGTGGAATAGGAGTTAGAAATTTTTTCCCTGTTCATGACGTCTCCCCTGCCAAATATCCAAAAAATGTGAAAATTTTTATTGCAATAACTTTTGATCTAATTGAAATTTTGAAAGAGCTACATGTATTCGCGATCAGCGTCGGATTTTACATCAGAAAATAGAGTTTGTTGGAATAGGAGTTAGAAATTTTTTCCCTGTTCATGACGTCTCCCCTGCCAAATATCCAAGAAATGTGAAAATTTCTTATTGCAATAACTTTTGATCTAATTGAAATTTTGAAAAGCGCTACATGTATTCGCGATCAGCGTCGGATTTTACATCAGAAAATAGAGTTTGGTTGGAAAGGAGTTAGAAATTTTTCCCTGTTCATGACGTCTCCCCTGCCAAATATCCAAGAAATGTGAAAATTTCTTATTGCAATAACTTTTGATCTAATTGAAATTTTGAAAAGCGCTACATGTATTCGCGATCAGCGTCGGATTTTACATCAGAAAATAGAGTTTGGTTGGAATAGGAGTTAGAAATTTTTCCCTGTTCATGACGTCTCCCCTGCCAAATATCCAAAAAATGTGAAAATTTCTTATTGCAATAACTTTTGATCTAATTGAAATTTTGAAAAGCGCTACATGTATTCGCGATCAGCGTCGGATTTTACATCAGAAAATAGAGTTTGGTTGGAATAGGAGTTAGAAATTTTTTCGGTGTTCATGACGTCTCCCTGCCAAATATCCAAGAAATGTGAAAATTTCTTATTGCAATAACTTTTGATCTAATTGAAATTTTGAAAAGCGCTACATGTATTCGCGATCA